>JADDOH010011851.1:0-21084 GCA_016648135.1 Agrypnia vestita
ATTTCTAGTAATTATGAGAATAATTCAGTTGATTCTAAATTCATGTGGAGCATTTGAGAGACTTCGATAATGCGCATTTAGACTGTCGTGACTATGTCTTAGGCAGTAAAGATATTATAAAGTATTTCCAGAAAGCTCCACCAGTAGCTTGTTGGTGTAGTGGTCATAACGCTCGACTAATCCAGATCATCAGCAACTTAGTTCTATTTTCACAGCACAGGCATTTGGCTTAGTTTGAGAATAGTAAGAATCTCTATTTTTATTAAAAGAGGAAAAAAATGGCGCCACTTATTACTATCCCTTATTACTGAAAGAGTGCTTCTGTCCTGTTGATACCTTGAGGTTTCAAGACAAACAATTAATGCTCATAGATGGCAATGTTACCAAGAACATTTAGACCTTATTTTAAAATATGACCAAATGTGAAAAGACCCCGCAAGTTAATTATAAATGCAACAATTGGAATTTCTACCTGTATTGGAGAATAAAAAAATATTGATTTCGCGTACCGTATTTTGATTGGAAGCCGAGCTATTAATAATACAGGATGATCATGATGAATGTGCTCTGTTAATCAACGCTGTTCCCCGCGGCCCGCACCCCCATTCCCCCTAAAAAAATTATTGAATTGTAAAAAGGGTAAAGTCCCTTCCGAAAATAGGGAAAACTATAAAAAAGCAATGTTGACCGTGTTGAATTCAACTCCGCGATATACAGAGGTGGCCCAAAAAATATTCAACAAAAGAAAAAACTGATTGAATTGTGATATTAAATTTGTATAGTACAAATATCAATGGTTAGATGCTGCGTGCTCTCGATATTATTTAATCAAATAGAAGTATGGACGCCTATCCAATCAAATGCTTCAGGTCACCTTATCGAAATCGACCTGAAGCATTTGAGATGTAGATCTAAATAATACTCAAAATATGCTGGATGGACAGAGTTACGAATGAAGATGTTATGGTTCGGATGAATAAAGAAAAAGACGTAATTAGAACAATAATATATTCTACCGTTGTTGACATATGGCACAGAAACAGCAACACTAACAGAAAAAAGCATACACAAATTAAAATGTACATAGCGGGCCATGGAAAGTCCCTCGGATGCTCGGCGTAAGCCTTCGAGATAAAATCAGAAATGAAGAAATAAAACGCCGAACAAAAGTTTCCGATGTTATGGACCGTATTACGAAACTAAAATGGCAGTGGGCTGGACATATGACTCGACAGGAGGATCTATATGGGCACCTAGAATCCTACAGTGGAGGCCCTGAACGAAAAATAGAATTGTCGGAAGACCTCCCAAAAAGTGGTCTGATGACATAGTCCAGCATGCAGGAAGAACCTGGGTGCGAAGGGGGAGAAACAGAGATGAGTGAAAGAAAATGGAAGAGGCCTACATCCAGCAGTGGAGGGAAAAAGGCTAAGGAAGAAGAAGAAGAAGTTAACAATAAAAATCTAAAAACTTTAATTACTCGGAGACGTTATGAGACATCCAGTAAAGAACGAGATCTTGCATCTCATAATGCAGTAAAGATTTTTCATGGCCGAAAAACCCGAGACAGAGGTTTGGTCAGTCTACTGTGAGCTATTCAGGATTGCAATTAATAAAATGATGACAGACAATACCTGTTAAACAGATGGGATGCAAGAAGATTAAGAAAATAATAAATATCTTGATTTCAAGAATCGTTTAATTTTACTAGTGCGTTGGTAGTAGTAATGATCACCATTATGGCACTATGAAAGGAAGAATTCCTTATATACTGCCTTACTGGTGATACCTTCTTATTGTGCCATTTCATATCGGAGATTGACGATTATTCTGGCGATTACGACTTTATTTTTCGTTGCACGGAACAACTCAGTCAAGTTACACTTATGCCAGTCTCTCAAGTTACGCAGCCATGTGATGCGACGTCCATCTACGCTTCTTTTACCATTTGGACCAACCCTGGATGATGAGTTGGTTTAAAAGTAAATTTTTATCCTCTCGTAATATGCCCGAGATACACAAGCTTTCTTGCTTTGATAGTGAGCAACACTTCTCGGTCTTTTTTTATATGTGGAAGAACTTCATCACTCATCACTCTATCTACCCAGAAAATATGCGTCTGTGGAATCACATCTCAAAAGCCTCGACTTTGCGGACTACTTTTTGCTTCAACCACTTTCAAACATCTTCACATGCCGCCTTCTGATTGTTGAAGCTATTAAAAAAGTCATCCTTCAATATTTGGCTTATGTAAATGCGCCAGATCTTTTGCGGGATGCCTCGTATATTTACTCCCTTTATTTTAACTCGTGGCGTCTGCTTGCTTGACGAAAAAACTTTGGATCGATTTTTAACCCTTTTCCTGTGATCCAATCGAGCTTAAACTTTGAAAGCAGACTTGTGGCAACGATCAAGAAGATCTACCAAATTTTCGTTAAAAAAAATTAATAATTATAGTATAATTATTAATTTTTTTTCCAATCATCAATTTTCATAAATTTTTGAATTTTTCAAATTTTTAATGGTTTTTTCATACAACTTACTAAGTTGTATGAAAATATTTCAACGCGTCTGGTAGACACGGAACCTGATTATAGTATAATTTTGGATTTTTGGAAATTTTTTATTACTCCCTTTCGTAGCGTCGCTCGACCGAGGCCCAACGCGTAAGTTAAGCGCCAAACCAGTTTCCACTAGTAGTTAAATGAGAATAGGATTATAATAAAAACTTGTTTTTTTGGGTTACTTTTTTTCTTTGTCATCTTCTTCTCAATCATATTAATCACATGACCAAACCAGCTCAATTAAAGTAAAATCTTTCTAATTTAATTTAATTTCGATGCAAACGCTCACATGAGATCATATCACATTCTGGGATCACATCTCACATTTGACTCGCTTTGGAAAATATCATAAACTATCTGTGGAAAAGTTCAGAAGTACAGTGTGCATACATTTTTTAGCCGGCACTGTATTTCAGCAAAGTGTCGCATGAAAACATGTGTTTCAATTTATCGCGGGGGTTGTTGTTAACCCGAAGCCATTCGCACCCCGAGAGCCTTAGCCACCCCTAGTTTACACCCGAATATATTGAGGACATAAGCCTCGAAATCGACCTTTTTAGTTTTGAGACATCGCGACGCTGGAATTGAAAATCGAACGGCGCTGATCGTTTCGGTAAAATATGTTCATTTTTTCAATTTTATTTTTTTGAATTCTGCGCGACAGTATCCTTAAACTATGCGAAGTAATGGGATCAAAAGAGGCTGAAAATATGTACATTTATTTTTCTATGTGTAGATATTGTTATTTATTTGAAAGTAACCTCCAGTCATTCTTTTTAACTCAATGGTCTGGAATCCGTAGAGCACAAGGGAAGATTGAAAAAAGTAACCTATAAAAAACAAGTTTTTATTATACTCATAAAGGGAGTAATAAAAAATTTCCAAAAATCCAAAATTATACTATAATCAGTTTCCGTGTCTACCAGACGTGTTGAAATATTTTCATACAACTTACTAAGTTGTATGAAAAAACCATTAAAAGTTTGAAAAATCCAACAATTTATTAATTTCTTTAACAAAAATTTGACAGATCTTTTTGATCGTCGCCACGAGTCTGCTTGCAAAGTTTCAGCTCGATTGGATCACGGGAAAAGGGGTAAAAATCGATCCAAAGTTTTTTCGTCAAGCAAGCAGACGCCACAAGTTAATATAAAGGGAGTAAAAAAGTAACCCATAAAAACCAAGTTTTTATTATACTCCCTTTCTTTGTAAAATATAACAACAATTAAAGATGAATTAAAACATATAACATAACACTAAACTTACAGTAATTTAATATATTTCTAAAATATCAGATGTTTTGAGCTTTGATAAGACACTTCATGCTTTGGAGATTAAATTCTAAAAACATTTGTCAGTCAATTTACATTTTCGACATTCGTACTGAAGTACCTATTAAGCATAGCGATGGAGTAATTCAAATTTAGAAAATAATCCGCGACGTTATTGCGCCGCTGTAATCAAACTTTTCTAATGATTCTAATTTGAAAAAACCAACAAAATTTCTAAAAATCCTAAATTGTACTATAATTTTTTTTTAACGAAAATTTGATACACCTTCTTGATCGTCGCCACAAGTCTGCTTGCAAAGTTTCAGCTCGATTGGATCACGGTAAAGGGTTAAAAATCGATCCAAAGTTTTTTCGTCAAGCAAGCAGACGCAACGAGTCAATATAAAGGGAGTAAAAAAGTTCAACGACAACAACATCTCTCCTAAGGCATTCGTGTTTTTATCAGCTAGAAATGCGTGAGATGATACGAGATTTGAATCCGTGCAGTAGATATGTAAGTGAAGTATAGATAACGACGTGCAAAGCATTACCAGAGATGAGCGAACCTTTCTAGCGAATATTTTTGATATTCTGGGTTGGAACACTTTCGACTTATGTTCTTAAAACTTCTAACTCTGAGTGAAAACATGAAGACCAACAAACAAAGCAGGAATTGCGATCGTTCGAGAGTACTATTGCTGCCACTCCCTTAATGCAACTAGACAGAGAAACATTACCAAGTAGTAACTCCTTTAAATATCTTGGGTCATTCATCCACTCAAAAATGCCATTAAAATTAAAAGGGAACAATTGTCAGACCCACCCTCCTCTATGGCTATGAATGCTGTACGATGTATGACAGCTAAAAACAACTGAAACGCGCGTGTTGAGATAGTCATGTGGTGTGTCCCTAAGAGACAAAATAAAAAGTTCACGCATCTTTTTTTTTAAATTTATTTATTAAAGACACTAACAGGATAAAAGGTACATGATACTCTAATAATAAAACATTTTAAATGAAGACTATGCCCATTATCCTAATTAGAAGTGTCTTCGGCACGCTTTAGTAACATGTATTTTTGCATTTAAGTATATTTTACATGTACATTTATGTGTATTGTATATTTAGTATTTGAATGTAGTGCGTAATTAGTATTTAATAAATAATTGATTTAATGGATCTATAGCTTCAGGTCATCGTTTAGAAAATGGATGTTGTGTATGAGTGAGTTTTTGAACGATGATAATGTATCTGCAAAAATATCAGCATCAATGTTAGGGTCAGCACTATACATATTATATGTGCGACACAACCTTGTGATGGGAGAAAAGTAACCAACATTATTAGTGTGCTGGCTTATTATAAATAACTCCGGGTTTCTTATACGGGGTTTATCATGCAAATTTATATCAGATAGAGAAAGAGAATCGATAGCTCCGCTGAGAATCTTGTGTAGCACAACGAGATCGGATATTTTCCGTCGGGACTCAAGACTGTGCATCTTGAAAAAGGAAAGTGGATCTTCGTAGCTGTGAAGGTTATTGTTTTGACCAGTTTTTTATGACAAAATACGTAGAAACTTTTTCTGCACTCTCTCGATTCTCATAACATGTATTGTGTGTTAAAGTGACCAAATAACTGATGAATATTCAAATCTTTGGAAGCCTGGGCGTCACAGACATCAATAGCAAGATGAATGAAGGGCAATTGAGGTGGTATGGCCACGTTGAACACAGAGCACTCTATCATATTGTTAACCAGGTGATCTCAACGGATCTTCGAAAACACCAAAAAAATCATGGGTGGTGCAAAGGGATGGTCAGTTGCAGAGGCAGGGATTGGGTGACGCTATCCAGGACAGAAAAACGAATAGCCTAAGGACAAGGAGAGCTAACCCAAACAGTCGACGATGACAGTGAGTTGGGACGAAGCCAGGAAGAAGAAGAAGAATTAAAATTTATAACTTTGTGGTATAACGGGTTAAGAGTGAAACACCTGACTTAAAGTCGGGTTTAAAAAAATCACAGGCGATATTTTGTTTTAAATTATAAATTAATTACAAATTAATTAATGCAATGCATCTCACCTCTCATCCCCTGCATCATTTTGAAGCAGTGCTTCTTCAACAGATGGGTTTCACTGAAGAATCCTTTCTCTAAAAGTGAAAATATAACATATAATCCAGTTCTACGCAATTATCGAAAGTGGATTTGAGCTCTAACGTTAAACGAATCGAATCCAAATCCAATTGTATAGGATGTTTGTTTCGTACAATTAAATTAGCCGTATGGAACCCTGTTCACGTATAAACTTTTATTCCAAGTCATTCAATTAATCATTGTCTATTTTATTTAAACCGAAGAGGAGATTGAACCGACTGGTATCTGTGCAACCTTGACTGGACCGATTTAAATAGTAGTTAAACCGTAGTTAGAATATATAAATACACATATATTCTAACTACCAGATTGGCAAAAAAATATTGTATTTATTATGAATAGAAGAATTTGATAATTAATATATCGCAACCCTAACCATGTCAATAAATTGCATTCTTAAGGCGATCGCCCAGCAGAGTGAGCAAATTTCATCATTTTTTCTCATATATCTTCTCTTGCGTTTTTTATCACATTTTTGTATGGAAATATCTCAATTTAAAATTTATTCTTCAGGTTACGTATATTTTAAATACAAATATCTTGTTAAAATGTCATAAACTAAATTATATAATTGATTAATAAATTATTCGATGTTGTAAAAATGAAGAAAATTGCTCCACTTTGTGGGCCTTTTATGACTGAATGGCCTGCTGAGATATCCTTTTTATTCAATAATATTACAAAGTAAACGTTTATCTTAAATTAATTACAATTATTTCAAAATCTGTTAGTTTTTTTACATGCAATTTATGTTTTAAAAACACTGTCCCTACAAAAATGTGATAAAAAACGCGAGAGAAGATATGAGAAAAAATTGTGAAATTTGCTCACTCTGCTGGACGATCGCCTTAATTAATTGGATTCAAAGTTCTAATTCTTCAAAATAAATCAAAGAATCTGTACAAGTAATACATAATTTTTTTTTAATTGTGCACTATATAATTTAGTTTTTATACTTTATTTTATTAGTTAAATGTGATGGAAGAGTGCTTTGAATATCATTCTTTATTCAGATATCATTCTCTATACAAATATTTTTATCAAGTAATTTTGAGCTAATTTATCATGTTATCATATCATTTCTAGCTGTAACCAAAATGACGTTACCTTTAGCATTTATTTATTTATGAAAAAAAATAAAAAAGAAGAAAACAAAAGTTTTTATAAAAGTTACGGGGACAGACAGACAGACGGACATAACGATGTTTTTATTATTGGAATATCTACATATACTTTTAACACGATAAAATTTCTGTAAGACAGCATTGTAAATTATAAAAAAACTTTTTTTTTAATTCAAAAATAACCATTTTTTTCAGAATTTTTTCGTCTGTCTGGTGGAGTGCGATTAATTTTCGACTTTTAAATTCTTTTTGGGTATGACCTGTCATCAAATATTTTTTCTTGATAGGCTTTATCTTCTGTTACTAAAATATACATAATATTATTTAAAATTCTAGACTTTGACAACTAAAAATAGCATTTATTCGCAATATGACATTTTAAGAATTGCGAAAAATCAAGACTGCATTTTCTTTGTTTTCTGAGTTTGTTTAGAATTGTGATATATGTTACCAGATAGTTAATAATACTTTCAATATTTCTGCATTATTACTTAAAAATAAACATTTTTTACACGAATGGTCTAAAACTAGGAGTCCAATGTTTTTAAAGACTTATTATATATTTAACGTTTTCAAAAGCAATTTTGTAAACAAATGATTTATATACATGCATTATATTTTTTTTTATACCTGTGAAGTATACTTCATTATCTAGAATCCGTTCTAAGAAAAAGAAGAAATATTCAATATTAATAAAAGTATAATGTTTTAAATTTGCAAGAAATTTTTAGGTTTTTTGTTAATTTGAAATCGCTTTTTATTTCAACAAAGAGATGTTTTTAAGCAGTATATTCTATTGATTTCCATATTTTGAGGTTTTACTCACTAAATAAAAGTTAGTTTTTTAGTAATAACTGCTAAATTAGTATTTAAAAATAAAAATTCCAAAGAATGAAATGTGCCAATAAATGACGCCGCTGCCAAACGGCATTCTGTTTTATAAGTGGGTCATTTATTGGCACAAAAAGAAGAATAAGAAGACGTAGAAAAACGGGGTTAAGAAAAAACATCATTTAAAAATTCACCTACCACGCCAGTTTTAAATTTTTTCTATGAACGTCAAGCTTTAGTATTAGTAAAATTATTTTTAAAAATAATGGCGGTTTAAACCCTTTACGGGGTCACGATTTTTTTTTACAAAGTGTGAGAGCTAATTTGCAATAATGTCGTCTTCATCCCCCGGAATTTTTTCGACCAAGAATAAACACTGCCGAGTTCTCGTCCGTCGGGCTCGTTAAATAAAATTTTAGTACGCAGCCGGAATGACCGTCACAAAACCTACATAAACCATTTGATGGCCCCAACAAAACCAATTTCACCCCCTATGGATCTTCTTCGGCAGTCTCCCGCTTTCCGAAAGCACCCTTCCAGCCAGACGACCACCCCTCCGGCCCGGAAGCCGAGAATCATCCCTTTCTCGCTGCGATCTGCGCCAACCCTTCCACGACGTCGATGTTCAATCAATGAGGTACACGAGTATTACCATACATGATGCAACCGGTTGAGGAATTATGTTTTTTACAATATTTTACATAAAATTATGTTTGTGTTGACTTAACCGCTGATATAATAAAAGACCTAGGTGTTATCTTCCACACCCATCTTCGGTTTCATATAAACAATGAAAACATAATTAGTAAAGCACAACATATAACAGGATTTACCATAAATTTCAAAAATTCTAAAACTTACATACACCTGTACCAAACGCTTATCCGAAATGAGAAAAAAATAACAACAAATGTCTCTAGCAGAGACCAGTGCAACATAACTTTCAAAAATTTGATAATGTGTGGATGTTCTTACGATGGAATTGGTGAATGTTGCATTGTGTAGAGTGATCACTTGAAGCCAGCTCATACAGGTTGTAAGCCCTGACCCAGCGTGTAAGAGACTGTCATCCACTTTTCTCATATATAAATAGCTTCGTCTCTGTGAGACTTCTATTATTTATTCTTAACGCGTATTTGTTTGTTGGATGCAGTCTATCAAATATGAGTGACATTATTAAATGCCAGCTCTTTTACACATATTTTACTATGTGACGTGAATTTTTTCTATAAAAATTTTATATAACATTTAAGTACGAGTATAAACATTTTTGTTTGCCTAATCAGTTATCATTTCTGTTTCAATTTTCACTTGTACAAAAAAATCTTAAAAATAAATAATTTTAATTATCTTGGGTGCTTATTTAATTAATATTTAAGAATAATAAAATAAATTAAGTTTATTTTTTGAGTTAATTGTGGTGATGGCTGTGATTTGGATCAGAAAAATATTGAATTTACAAAAAAAATAGCATCTACATCTACAAAAAAGATACGTAATGAAATTCCCATCAAAATATAAACCCAATTATCGCTAGATACAGTAATTTGTTGTAATGTTGTAATAAAATAAGATAAGAATGATTACAGGAAAGTATTAAAGATTATCACTAACGAATGATTTTACTATGTGATATTAATTGAACGTAATTATGCAGAAAGCTTTCAACCTACAAAATTCTAATAATGATCTCATTTCAACAAAAAAATCTAATTTTTATCTCATTGCACTCAAACCCTGACGACATTATTATCACCACCAGCTGCACACGTCACGGAGAAAGAACTTTTCAAAATATTTTAATGAAATACATTAATCAATGTTGCCGAAAATAATGATAGTAAAATGATTTTGTAGGAACAATAATTACGTTTAAAAAACTATTTTGAATGTATTTTTTGTAACCTCAAGGTGCCATTTTTGTTTTATCCATGTAGTATAATAATATAGTGGAGCCATTTTCTTCGTTTCTTGAACATCGTTGGTTTGGTCTAATAAAAATTCAGGTCTTAATCCGATACTTTTCCATACAAACATGTGACGCAAAAATGCGATACCTTACTAATGAATTAATATTGACTCCTATATAAGATTCATCTGTTTATCTGGATGGAATCTTATAATCGATATCTCATCCGTTTCTCAATGTCTAATCAAGCTGAAATTTTGCACACAGACGTATTCTCAAAGATAATACGTCAATCATTAGTTATATTTGCTTATTGCTCTTATTATCCATCATAATTAATTAATCAACGTTTCACTAAAGTCTCACCAAAAATAGGCGCTTGTTTCCTCCCGAAGTAATTTTAAACTCTGGGTAATATCAAGACTAAGAAGAAAATTATATTACACTAAATTAAAAAAAAAAACGTTTATATTTAAATTTAAGTACCTACTAAAAAGTTAATAATAAATAATAAACCAAAAAATTGAAAAAGTAGCAAAAAATCTTTGCCTCACTCTCCAATTAAAAGCGTGGGCCTTTTTTCTTCCTCAACAACAGAAATCTGTAATCTATATCAATATTATAAGTGTCCACCTTTTATTTGGAGAGCGAGGCTAAATTGGGCGCAAATTATTTTTTTACCTTTAGCACATTTAAATGTGATATAAGCGTGATTCCCAAAAAAAAAATCATTCCTCATATTTAGTCCGAATTTTGACAAAATTCCCTGAATAATTGAATCTCAAACAATATTTAGACATCTACGATTATTACATTAACACTTTTAAAAAAGGCTCTTGACGTATTGCGCAAGTTACGTGCGGAGACTAGGGAATGCAATCCCGAGTCGGGATTGCCCTTTCGGGATCCCTCGAGATTAGAATTTCCAATCCTGCGGGATCCCTAGGGATCGGGATCCCGAAAGCTTTAGTATTTTTTTTTGCTTATACAGCTAAATAGCAATTAAAGACAACGCCTTGCACTTTTATATCAGCAATTTTAATAAAATGTTCATTATTAATCATTGCATTTAAGTTTTTGTAGGCGTTTTTCCAAGCATCAATCAGTCAATATAGTAGAGTTAGTAGAAGTTTTTATTACTATGTTAGGTTGATAAAATACAGCAAATTTTATTCAAAGCAATTTTAATATTTGACAATGTCAATGACACAACGATAATGACAATGAAACAAATATTTGAATGTGACATGAACATAATTTTTAAGTATTTACTAAGAGCTCCATTGACATGCACAATTAAACATTTAAAACATAAAAAATGTTAATCAATCAATGTACATATAGATGTCTCACAGAGGCGAAACTGTATATTTATGGGAAAGTAGGTGTAGAAGTTTTTGGGTGTACATAGGACTTACGACCTATCGTACTGCTGGCTTAGGTGACCACTTTACACATATGCAACGTTCGCCAATTCCACCCATGATAGAATACCACGTCTATAAATTTTTGTAAGTTGTATATATATCCATCTATATATACATTTTAATTAATTTTTGGAAGTTGTATATATATTCATCCATCTATATATACATTGATTAATGATATCCCTGTGACAAAAAATCCAGTTCTGTTCTGAAAAATTTGGACATACTCAAAAAATATTTCGAATAAAAAATGTTGATCAATCCCGATTATCCCGTCCGATTTTTCGGTTCGGGATTGATCTCGTAAAACGCCTCGAGATCTCGCGGGATCGGGATTGCATTCCCAGCGGAGACCCCAATAAATACGGTTCCCTGTTTTTTTTGACGAACCCGGCACCGCTCCATTGAGGAAAATTCGTTCGGCACCTAACTACAGCCTGACTGGATTTACGTCCACCTACAAACTTGTCGCGCGGAATGGCCTCTACAATCGTTAGGATAACAATAAAACACCCTGTACACTGTTTTCTCTTGCTAACTTCCCGAATGTCCGAGTTTATCAAAAATATTCAATAATTCTTTATATCTCATATTATAACGGTCGTTTGGAAAAATGATAATTACTAACTTATCATCACGCCGTTTCCCCGTGGGGGTAGGCAAAGAGGATAGAGCGCCACACTCTTCTGTCCCGACACACAACACTCGCCTCATCCACATTCTTACATCTTCGCATGCAAGCTCGCCGGTTGTTGAGGCTTCTAACGGGACCATCTTCCAGTATCTGGTTTATCTGGTCATGCCACGTCTTCCGCGGTCGCCCTCTCTTTCTGGCGCCATCAACACTTGAATTATATATTTTTCTTACCATTCTTTCCTCATTCATTCGCTCAACATGCCCAAATCATCTGAGCGACCCTTTTTAATTCTACTAATTATGCTAAGATCAGCTTTACATTCATTCCTAATATCTGCATTCTTTACTCTATCATAAATTGATTTGCCACACATACGTCTGAGGGATCTCATGATAATAAGTCGACAATAAAGGCGAAATAAGTTTGTGGTAACATTATTTATTTATTTTATTTATGTAAAGAAAGGACAGCACACATTTCATGCATAAAAAAACAGTTCTTTCACTGAACAAGAAATCATCATTATATCAAAGAGACGCACCTCTCACGTGCTATACCTAATAACATGCATTTTGTAATTCGCAACTGTTTATTAATGTTTTTAAGTTTTTTTAGTTGAGTGTGTTTAGTGAGGGTATGGGTGTGTTTTGTATGTGTCAGTGAGTGGTGGACCTTATAATGAAATATGTTTATACTCATAAAAAGAAAATACTTTAATTAATAAAAATATACTTTGTAATCAAATATAAAACCCAACTTGGTATTCACCACTAAATATTTATGTGAATAAAACGCCTCTACATGTTGCAGGAACTAAGTTCCCTTCTATACTAGTATACTAAATTACATGAACATTGTTATCTACCTACCTCAGAACAGGTATTTCTATATATCTAGCGAGGTAAGTAGTAGCCGAGAGTCTTGTTATATATTATGCTATATTTAAATGAATTATTTATATATGCATCAAGCAACTAAATTTCTAAAAAAGGTAATGAAATTAAGTAGTGATAAATCGTTCATTTAAGAAGTAATATACTTTGTTATCACTACTTATATATCACAAATGTCAACATGTTTCAAGGCCAATGATCACTTCGTCAGGATACACCATATATATATATTATCAAATTAAAATCAAAAATCGTAGTATAGACAGTAAAAATATAAAGAATAATATAAGGGAAACGAATAAATAAATAAGTCATTCAGATAACTATTTGTAAAAACTATTAGTGTATTATAAATGACCAGGTCCTTTTTACAAATAGTTCTCTTTTAAATTTGTTTTCATGTTAGTACTTAATTATTTAAAATTTCCCATATTTTAATTTTTATATTTTTACAGTCTTTACTTCAATTTTTTATTTTTTAGTATATATTGTATCCTAACGAAGGGATCATTGGCCCTGAAACATGTAGATATTTTCAATTAATAAGTGGTGAAAACAAAATATATTTTTATTTATCACAACAAAATCATTTTGCTATTTTTGCAGAAGAAAAAACTTTATATAAAATCACCACTTAGTGAATTATCAACATGGTTCGAGGGCTACGGTGCCTTATACCTACGTATATGAGCAAAATAAAAAATATGTTTTATATTATGAGTGTTATAAACATATACAAAAATTAAAAATGAGAATTATGGAGCACTTATGACTTTTAAATAGAAGTAACTATTCTGAATTTTCTAAGAAACTGTTGGAAATAAAACATTGGATTCTATAAGTTTTTTAAAATTTTATTTTAACAAACAGACCGTCAACAGGTCATTATTGACCCTGATCGATAGCTTTATAATGACCCTAGAGCACAAAGTATAAATATTCTATGAACATTTTGAATATGATTTAATTCAAAATACACATTACGATAAATTAATAATAAATAATGTCTTATTGATAAAATAAATTATCAATAATATTCCTAATAAAGTAAAGATTGTCGCAAATCAATAAATATGATTTAGGAGTGAGTTCTAAATTAATAAGATGAAGCAATAAAAACGAAATTTTTCAAATGTTGCGTCTTAATATCTATTTATTTAGTAAAAAAATAAATCAATTTCTATGAGCGGGGCTAAGGATAAAATATTTAAAAGCAGGAGCAGGAAGTACGATATAATTTTAATAATAATTGAATCAATTATCAGGACCGCAGGACTCCGCTCGAAGGCCCGCGCCGGCGGCGTCAACACTTGCAGCCCGCCGTAAATTCAAGAAACGAACGGAAGCGGTTGCATTTGAACAGTCTGAATTTAGAACACGAAACTGCAATTCGAATTGTCTTAAACGAATATTGATTGCGAGTCCGGTCAACTCCGGGAAATTGATTCTGACCACTGACACACACCATCTACATACATATGTACATCCCTCAAGACCATTCATTACCATCCGAGACTGTCGTTGCAAACGTAACGGTAAATCTGCAAATTCATACGGTATTTTGATAGTTTTAAAAAATATTCAATTTAATTCGTTAATGTTATTAATAAGTTAGAAATATATAAACAACAAAAACAAATATTAAACATGTATATAAAATCATGCAAAAAAAGTGTAGGAGAATCCCGCTTCGGAAAACTCTCCCAGAGTGATATTGTTCAGTATAGCAGTAGCTCTTCCAACAGGCAAAACCATTGGCAGGTTGGTCTTGTATATTGGAATGTAAAACAATCTATGCTGACACTGTCCAAGGTAATTATCGAGGATATACAAACCAATGTTCCGCATAATTTCAGGATTATAGATCATACAGCGCAACAGTCGATAAAAATACGTAATCAAAAACACATTCCTTCTTGTCTCTTAACTATTGTGGCTAAGCATACCCTGGAAAAACTCGGTTGGGTAGAGCCAAGGATAATGCCCGCTCTCTCTTATGTAGAGATATAACTTTTTTGTACTTTCTCTATACTATGAGAGAGTACTTAAGCTCATGTGGCCCCCAAATCATGGAGTTGTAAAGAGTTATCTCGAGTACTTTCGTAAACCCTGGCTGTACGCAGAACAATTCCTGACATTCTCAATGCATAAATTACCATTGACGTCCTCTCTGTGATCTCTATGAGCCGAAATCCTTCTGATCTGTCATTTCCTCTCCATTTCTGATTCTCCTTTTACCTTTAATTCTTTGACTCTCATGGTTTGTTCTCAATCAATCCTTTCATTGTTTTAATTTTTTTAGTATAACGTTAGTTATGGTTGGTGTATGATAATATATAACAAGTTAATTCTGTGGACACATAAGATGGTCTCCATATTATTTAATATTTCTGTGTAATCTGATTTTTGTTTGTATTTTTAGATTCCTGTATATAAATAAATAAAGTCGTTTGTAGATCCAAATCTCAAATACTTCAAACCGCTTCGGCATTGTTTCAGTGAGTTTTCATGATTCCATTCCATTTCATTTTCAAAATTTAAATTATTTAAATAAAATAATAAATGAACCAATAAATTAATTTTGTCAGAGGCCAGCGTGTTAACCCTTTGCGAACAGGGGGTGTAAAAGTTTCGCAGGTCCGGCAATCAAAATAAACTTGTTAAGACATTCTCAGCGGGACCCGTGTCGGGGGAAAGAGTTGACCATTCAATCACCCGACCCCTGGAGCCTCCAAAATACTGCCTTCGTGCCTTGAACCACCAATCCATTGTGTATTATAGACATTGGTCTCCGTACCGAAATAAGTCGTTAATCATTTCACTATTGCCAGATCAATAAATTATATTCTAAGTTTGTGCTATTCTTCTTTAGCAGACGCAAAGTCGATAATTGCAGTCAGAATAGGTTCCACGACGAAAGCTCCAAGGACATTTGCTCCAACAGCAAAAGGTTCATAACGAAAGGTTCACACTACAATACGCCCATGTGACAAAAGGCCCAAGCAACATCAATCCTGCCCATCAAAAGGCTCGCGTGACAAGAGGTTCCAAATAAAAATGGTCCACACAGCAAAATGCCTGACGAAAAAAGGCCGTCATGACAAAAAAAGGCCATGCGACAAAAGGCTCATAACAAAACGCACAAACAAAAACAAAAAACCCAAACTACACAAAGCTCAAAAGACAAAAAGCGACAGAAGGCACACGCAAGAAAACATCAAAAATAACAGCCACTGTTCTAACAGCGATGACAGTACGTGCGTTTGTCAATAAAATTAGAATCGTGGGACATATATTAGCAATTTGTGATGTATGTATTAAACATAACTTACTATAGGGGATTTTACATAATGATGTGAATATATAGATTATCTAATGCAAGCGATCATTATTAATATAAACATATACTGTGATTGGTCTTAGTGCTAAAAAAATTACAGCATTTACATAAATAAAACTTGTGATGCCGGCCAGCACAAATCATACAAATTAATCTGCAAATATTACTTGGCGCACATCTCACACCATCTTCAAAACCTTCACTGGCCTAAAGAGAGGATTGAATATAAGCTTTGCCTTACAATATATAAAGCTATTCACAACATTGCCCCTCAACACATAACCGACTTCTGCATTCCATTCTCCGCAAATAACAGACAACTAACATTTCGCTGAGCATCAACATCTAATACAAATAGGTTAGCTAAAATAAATCGCGTCCACAAAACTAATTTCGGTGATCGTGCTTTCGAGGTGGCTGGACCAAAGTTATGGAACAATTTTCCTAATAAACTGAGACAAACACACAGCTTACCACAGTTCAAAAAACAACTTAAGACGCATTTATTTAGACAATCCTATAAAAACCTATAGAATCTGACCACAACAACACTAGCTAATGTTTTCCACTCCTAGTGTGCACTCCGCGAAAACACCTAATTCTTTCAGGTACTCCCAACTATTATAGTATTAAACATTAATTCTATTTCTGCATGCCACCTAGTGAATAAGTAATAGTAAAGAAGTTATTTTAGCAGTAATGTCAGAAATCAGTAATGTCAGTGTGTCAGAAATCTCTAAAAATATCTCTTTAATATTTGATTTCTTCCCAAAAAACCGAAGTGTGCGGTCATCTGTGAACCAATTGTCATAAATTTTCGAAATTCGTAGTGAAGTACCTATTGTACCTACTGACGGAGTAATTCAAATTTTAAATATTCCGTGACGTTATCGGGCCGCCGTTGATAGCTTTTGAAATGATTCCAATATGAAAAAACTATTAAAAATTTTAAAAATCCAAAATTATACTATAATTATTATTATTTTTTAAAGAAAATTTGACAGATCTTCTTGATCGTCGCCACGAGTCTGCTTGCCTCTTTAGCCCGATTGGATCACGGAAAAAGGGTTAAAAATCGATCCAAAGTTTTTTCGTCAAAGAAACAAGCAAGCAAACGCCACGAGTTAAAAGAAAGGAATTAATAATATTCTGTATAAAGCGCCCCTGAGATGAGCATTCGCGAAAACGGTGCTATATAAATTATCGAAATATTAATATTATTAATTTCTTTTTATTTCCGTTCTAAAATCTGATATTTTCTTAAATAACTGAGCAGCCACCGAGATTTTAATTCGGAAGAGCATTCTACCGGCAATTGAAAGATCTTCTCTTAAAAAATTCCAAAAAAAGCTCAGAAAATGAACTTCTTTAAAACACTGTGAGCTTACAAAGTGTCAAAAAATACCTTCGAGGCCTTCACGAAGTCACAATTAACTTGTAAGGGTGGTTGGCAGCTGCCGGGCACTTCTTTATAGGGGTCTAAATAGTTTAATGAAACTCTACGGGTACTTCTATTTGTCTTATATTAAGGGAGGGAGGAAAGGGGGTGAAATGGTCACTTTGTTGCCGACTCAGACCAGTTGGCTGGGATTTGATTGAAACGTGTATTTTTTTAAAGATAAATAATTTAATCATTTAGTGGGAGACCTAAGAATGAAAATTATTTTAGTTAGAATGTTGTTTCCTCGTATTCACTGCACTTAAAAAAGTAAAGTGATCTTTATAATGCAATCATTCGGAAACGCAAGCCAAATTAAAAAAAAATTATAATAGTAAATAGAAAAAACTTATATAAAACCGCTATTTATTGAATTATTAACATTTTTCGAGGTCAATAATCTCTTCATTAGGATACAATTTACGCTAAAAATTAAAATTCGATAAAAAAAAACGTAATATATGTAATAACTAATGAATAATGTATTAACTCATGGAAAAAAAACATTCATTTAGTCCTATTTATTTTGAATGCATATATTTTTCTGTGTGTGATTTTATGGGATATTCTGCCGTGTATATGTGACCTCTCTGCCAGACGTTTCCCGACGGATCCCATTGCGGGGTCCATCATTAGAGCTAATTTTATGAGTATGTGTCGATGTGTAGGTTAACTACTGGCTTGCAGTACCGTGTCGAAAGCAGAGTGTGTGTGTCTTTAAGTAGTGTGTGGTGATACCGTGTCGGAGACAAGTGTTGCCAAGAATGTTTGTGGCGATACGTCACTGTTCCATGTGGGGAGTCGCCGATTCAATTGATTCTGCAGCGCCGGATACCACGAGGTTTTTAACTTGAGACCGTCATCCCTATAAAAATTCACCGGGTATTTATACAGGGTGTCCCATATCTCGACGTCAAGCCGAATTCGGGTGATAGGCCAAGTCATAATAGTTATCAGAAAAACATTTTAAAAAATCTAAGTCATGTATTTTAAAAATTATAAGCATTTAAAAAAATAAAAATATCTACACCCTGTGACGGTCTTTTCACTCCTGCTGCTACAAATATTTATTTTTCTTCATTTTTTTATTATTATGTAATCCTGAATAACGTTTCTGTAAACTTTTGTCCAAAATTCAAAGCCAACTGCTCCAGCTTGGAAGAAAATGTCACTTTTTGACCAAACCAAGTATTCAAAATCGATACTTTGCCCAGTTTTAAATGAATATTTTTTTTATTTTTTTTTATATTTTCCTGATAACTATTATGACTTGGCCTATCATCCGATTTCAGCTTGACGTCAAGATATGAGACACCCTGTATATCTCGAGTGCCCCAAAATCGCGATATCTCAGAGATGGTCATCCGTATTCTGAAAATAACAATGTCTGGATCTTTAAGATCTTTATCCCAACACTTAATAGACGATAATAAAAATTAAAAATGTCCAGAGCGGATTTTGTAATTCTACGGCTCAAATACACTGTATTAAAAAATGATAAAAGTAAGATTGTTTCTTACAAACGTATTAATTTCTTCATCCACAGCGTCCAGATGAAACATCATGGCTAAACTTGTTATGACCGCGTTACCGCGTATTCAAATCTTCCCATCTTGACATTTGACAGATAAAAATTTACATCTTTCTCCCTCCCTCTATATCTATCTCATGTAGAAACTTACAGCAACAAACACCGACGTAAAGCTTTGTCTCGTTTATTTTTAATTTTTATTATCGTCTATTAAGTGTTGGGATAAAGATCTTTAAGATCCAGACATTGTTATTTTCAGAATAGGGCCGGGTGATTCTTCGAAAAAAAGCATTGACAATTTTTGTAGATGATTGAATAATCTACAATCTATGTCTGATCTACTTTTATGATAAGACTTTTCGTTTACCAGAAAAATGCAAGAAACCAACAATTTCAACCTTTGACATCGAATAAATTGTTTAGCCGATGTAGGATTAGTGGGGATTTTTGAAATTTCAATTGTGATAGTGTACCAACTTTAAGCTCTATGGGAATTATCGTACTTATCACTATTTTTTTGACTAATTTGACTGAACTAAAGGCATCTAGCATTTATCTTCAGGTAGGAGTAAACTACTTACAACATTGAACAGGTCCCTAATGCAAGATGGCGGGCGATTATTATAATGATGGTGATTATGGTGCACCGCGCACGTTTCACTTAATGTTTCAATTAACTACGCTTGACAGTGCGTGACAGGGTATGCAAACTTAGTTACGCTAATATCACATTAATTTTGTGGTTTTCTTAGTTATTTTAAGGAACACTAGAACCAACTCGCATTTTAATTCTCTTGTATCCAGACTGCATAGGCTAGATAACACCTATGCGCATATCTCTGATATTTTTAATTCCAGTTTAGTACAATATAAAGATTCGCTTCTAAAGGCTCTACACCCTGCCGTCCTGAACTCATAATGCAATCACAAACAAAGTATTATACCTAATTGTTTTAACCTTGTATATACTGTGGTAGATAGAATAAAGAAAGGAGTGCTGAGATGGTTTGGTCACGTGGAACGTATGAACGAGGAAAGGATGGTAAAGAAAATATATGAGACGAGTGTTGAAGGCAACAGGAATAGAGGGCGTCCGCGAAAGACCTGGCACAATCATCAGATACAACAAGTGTTTGAGGATGGCCCCGTTAAAAGCCGCAACAACCGTAGAACTTGTATGAGAAGATGTATGAATGTGGCCGAAGCAAAATTGGTGTGCCAAGGTAGAAGAGTGTGGCGTTCAATCCTCTCTGCCTACCCCTGCGGGGAAACGGCTTGGTTAGTTAGTTAGTTAGTTGTATATACTTTATACCTCTTTTTTCTAAATTACTGTTATAACTTTAAACAACTATCTATACTATTATATATATTGACAAATCTGTAATTTTTTGCTGTTCTACTCTTTAGATTTCTTGTATATATTACTAGCTGTGCTCGCGCGGTTTGGCACGCGTAGATTTTTAGTACACTGTTTGGATCGTCATAGAACTTTCGCGAACCTTCTAGAACATTCTCCTTTTTTTATTTATTGAATGTACAGGAACCTTCTAGACACACCAACCCATTCCGCCACTCAGTTTAGAACCTTATAGAACTTTCGGGAATTTTCTAGAACCTTCTCCATCCAGATCTTTCTAGAGCAGGTTTTTCCGGAATCTTCTAGACTCATCGACACAGTCGGCGCGCCTATTTTGAAACAATCTGAAGCATTTTTGGCCTTCCCATAACAAAACAATGTGCTAGAAAGCACATTTTCGTCAAACACTCCCACCCACGCTCAGCCACCCCCACCAAACTCGCATATTCTCGATGTGACACCAAGGGCTATTCACCACCATAACCACCGGTGGGTGGTTGTGGCTGGTTGTGGAGAAAACTTGGCGGATAGGGAAACACGGGTTTCTTTTTATATATATATATTGATTATGTAAAGGGTGCTTCTGTGCCGTATACTGAAA
>JADDOH010011852.1:0-24788 GCA_016648135.1 Agrypnia vestita
CAAAGGAAAAAATTCAACTCCGATGGGGCAGTCCAAACCGCCTTCAAAGATTTTATTGATTCCCGTCCGAATGGTTTTTTTAGTAAAGGGATCGATGAACTACCTATGAGATGGCAAAAGTGCATAGATAGCAATGGTACATCCTTTGATTAAATAAATATATTATAATAAAAAAAAATCGGCTTTATGTTCCTCCCATACTAAACGCCAATTTCATATGTAAGGACCTAATATTATAATTTCTGTAACACCAATTTAGGATATTTATATCCTCTGGCTAGAATGATCATCACTACTAGATCTTCTTCTTCTTCAACCTTCATATTTCCACTGCTGGATATAGGCCTCATCCATACCCTTCCATCCTTCCTTGTTATTTGCTAGTTGTAGCCATTTCTCCCCCATCTCCCCCATCCCCAATAGATCTACCCTAACAAATTTAGTTTTGTATGAAAATTACATTATTAAATCTTTTGTTAATAAAACTCAAGTAGATTCAGTTTACACGGACTTCAGTAAGGCGTTTGACAAAGTCTCACATGCTTTATTAATTGCCAAATTGGGAAAAATAGGATTTGGTGGACAAATACTTTCTTGGTTAACGAGCTATCTGAGTGAAAGAAGGCAAAGGGTAAAAATATATTCATATGTATCAGAATGTTTCCATGCTACTAGTGGTGTACCACAGGGATCGCATCTTGGACCAATACTATTTCTATTATTTGTGAATGACATTTCAACAATATTTAATGACATTGAATATTTGCTGTTTGCAGACGATCTAAAAATCTTTAAATCAGTAACCAACATTTATGACTGCAACATATTACAGCAAAACCTAAATTCTCTTTCAGTATGGTGTAAAACGAATAAATTGTACTTAAATTTAAATAAATGCAAAATTATATCATTTACTAGATTAAAATCAAAAATAAATTTTGAATACTCTCTATGTAACACCAAACTAGAAAATGTTGACTGTATTCGAGACTTAGGGGTATTATTCGACTCGAAACTTACTTTACTAATCATATTAATGCGATAACTTGTAAGTCTCTAAAATTGCTGGGATTTATTTTAAGGACATCACGCCCATTTCAATCAATTGAAAGTATTAAAATGTTATACATGTCTCTTGTCCGGAGCCAATTAGAATATTGCTCATCAGTTTGGTCTCCATATTATAATGGGCATATAGACAGTATTGAGCGTGTCCAACGCAAATTTCTCAAATACATTAACTACAAGTTAAGCATACCAATACAAAACATAGAATACAATTACATATGTATCTTGTTGGTCTTGTGGTTAGGACACTGGTCTCGTGATCCAAAGGTTGCGGGTTCGATCCTCACTCCAGACTAGCAAGTTAGTCCTATTTTCATAGTACAAGCGCTTAGCTTAGTTTGAAAATAGTAAGAATATTGATGTGACACGTATTCCGTGTTCACATCTCTATTTTAAAAAAAAAAAAAAAAAAAAAAAACATATTGAAGAGACTAAATTTACTCACATTATATGATAGAAGAAAAATTTATGATATAGTTCTTCTTTACAAAATTGTAAACAATCTGTTGGACAGCCCTGACCTTGTAGCATGTATCAATTATAATATCCCTTCCACACATAGAACTCGACAAATTGTCACATTCCATCGCAACAATTGCAATACTAACTATCAATCAAATTCTGTGATACACAGAATATTGGGAACTTGTAATGAATATGGTTGCATGATTGACATTTTCGTCGACAGTCTGGAGAAAGTAAAGTTCACACTTAAAGAGGCAATACTGCTTCGTTACTGACTTCAGCTGTTAATATGTAATGGTGGGTAATATATATTTTTCGTACACATTGCCGCTTTGTACTTTATATTTTAAATTTTTGTACTCATGTTTTGGTGCTATTCCTGGTACTTTTAATAATTTGCTACTTGTAATTTATATTGTTTAATGTATGTTCTTTTAATTTTATGATATATTTTTTTATGTAAAAGCCTATACGCATTGCTGCTCGTTACCTACTCTACATTTTTAATTTTTATACTCATGATTTGGTGCTATTCCTGAAACTTTTAATGTATGTGCTTTTTGAAATTTATTTTATACTCTTTATGTAAAAGCCTAATGGGCGTAAACAAATAAATAAATAAAAATCTCTTTTGAGATCTCCCGACGCCTCTTTTATTCTCCCAAGGTCTCCACTTCAGAACTCTGGGAGGCCATATTGCAGCATCCTACCTTGCGACACGTCCTGCCCATTGACATTTTAGCTTCGCTACAGGATCCATGATATCCACTACTCTAGTTCTGCTAAATAATTAATAATAGTTAGACGAATCCAGCGTTGGTGGCAGTGGATAGCTAAAGTCAAACAGACACCCCCTTAACTGGGAAAAAGACTAAATAAAAAAATAAAAATTTATTTATTGTTAAAGTAAAACACAAATCACTTTGTTTTCACCACTTTATTAGATTTTACAATCTACATGTTTCGAGAACAACGTTTTCTTCATAAGGATTGTTTGTGTACTAAAAATTGAAAAAGTTAAACCATGCAAGTGTGTTACGGTGAAGAGGATGATGAGGGATGGATGAGGGAGGTGTTAATTATTAGGAATGTCCTCTGAAGGGAATGGAATCTTAAGTGGAAAAGTATTCAATAGTGGGTTGTGTACAAATTTAGTCTAAGTGTTTATTATATTTTTTATATTTTTATTTTATTTATTTATTAATTAATTTTTTTTTCTTTTTTTACATCTCAGACCCACAAAACATCACATTGATATTTGTCTGTAGGTGCATCAATACATATATATAAATAAATTGTATTCACCAGAAATACATTCATATTAATTAATTATAATAGATCTTATAAACTCAAATACAAATCAACAATACTATATAACAATACAAGAAAAAATACAAATATTACCAAAATCAAAATAAGTCTCTCTTAATTAATAACATATTCATTAATTCTGTATTTTGCCGCCCTTTTTTATTAATATCCATTTTGACACGACATTTTCGGTATGACATATTTTAATGTTCTTTGACCATATTTATTTATGACCTTCGGTATTCGTAGTCCTTCTTTAACCGTAAATCTGGTACTATGTTTATGAATCAATCTATGCTTATATGTCCCATCTTCATGATATCGTGTTATTAGTTTGTACCACAAGATAGCATTAATTGGCATAAATCCTTGTTTCTTGAAGAGTTCCTGTATATCTTTAGTAGCACTTTCTTTATTTATTAATTTTATAGCCGAATTTTGAATATTTTGAATTTTTCTAATATTAGTTTTGCAAGTTAGACCCCAGCTAGTTATTCCATACCTTATTACCGATTCCGCTAAAGATTGATATATAGTTTTCATAGTCTGATTTATTTTGATTCTGATTGATTTATTTATTTGTGGAATCTTATAACTACACACTACAAAGTTCAAGCCTTCGTTCAGAAGAAAATATATTCTTCGAACAATTAATTTATTTATTGACTGAGGAATATAGTTTGCGGTATTTGTGATTTTCAGACAGTTAGCTGAAAATGGAGTGAAGGAAACGCTTTCGAACGAACAGTACGGCATTGTTTTGAATAGTTTGGGGTCGGAGATTAAGGTCTTGTTAAATGAGAGCCGACGACGCCCTGCTAGTGTCGAAAATAACGATTTTTTAAAAAAATTAAGAGATGCAATTACAGAATACGTTTCGCGTTAATATTCTTACTATTTTCGACGAAACTCTTGCGCTTCGAAAATATAACCAGATCACTAAGCGAGCGTCTTATTTAGGTACTAATTATTAGCAAGTACTCTTATTTTTTATATATAATCTATTTATTTATTTTACTTTTGTATTTCTTAATTAATTAAATAATATTTCAAGTATATGTATACACATGCAGGGTGGGTGTCTGGTACCTAGTGACGAATGGGAAATATTATTTACACTTTGGGAGAAAAGTTCAGAAATTTGAAAAATATATTTTCCCATGGTTTTAATCATTTTGCTCGACATGCATAAAAGGGAATGAATTTTTGATATTCGATATAAGTTACTTTCACGATACTCCGTTTTGAAGAAGATAGGTCAGAAATATTTAAAAAAAAATGCAAACTTTGATGTCGCTTACCTACTTAACGTTTCATCCGAAGTGTAAATAATATTTTCTATTTAAAATTGAATGAAGAAAACTTCCGCAATTTTTTTTCTACGAGACGCCCTGAATTTAGTATAAATATATAAACTGATTAAAATGTTCTACTGAGTTCAAATAACTGAATTTTAATATACACAATAAAAGTAATTGATGTTGTGTATTGGTGGGGTGGGTATTAGGGGATGGTGTGGGCGGTGGGTGAATAGGGGTGAATCACACATTTTTGTGTTTCTCGTCTAATATCACTACTGCGTCACGAAGCGACCGGCAAGCGGAGGAAATTATGTGACTCGATTAAGTTTTGGATGTCTGAAACAGCTGACTTTTCCCACACACCCTTGACCTTGCCCGGCAGGCATTCAAGCACCGCCTCCCCTTCCCCTTCTTCGCCTCCCCTTCCCCTTCTTCGCCACCCCCTCCCCTTCTTCGCCTACCCATCCCAAATCTTCGAAACATACAACTGCGAACATATCTACTGCATTTAACTGTAACTGGTTGCGGATATTTTATACGAACCGTATGTTTTTCCGAGAAACGATTCTCGACGTTTCGTTGAATTCTTATTCAACGTCATCAATGAACTCTAAAAAGAAGGCAGTTTTAAAATCAGATTCATTAGACGGAAAAAAGGTGCAGTGCATCCGGACTTCGCACAACTTCGGGGAACACTAAAAACTTTTTTTTTAGTGTTCCCCGTTTGTCGCAAGGCAGAATGGCCACCAAGGGATGAACAAAGAACAATCAAGTAACGTAGTTTGACTAGTGATTTTTGCGATACATAGTTACACATCCCAAGGTTACATACCACGTATGGACAAATGAGCTAATTTGGACCCAAATTACTTAATTGCTTGCTTGACGAATTAAAACAATCCGGGCTAGCCACAATTTACAACCCTAACATAAAATATAAAATAAAACAGTGGATCCGAAACAAGGGGAGAGATAAAATAGACATACTTATTTATATAAACACACTATAACCTAATATATACGATATATTTTCTATTATGTTACTTTAAACACTTTATTATCTATTTACTATGTTTTGTACCTACACAATATTGTAAGCAATGCCTGTCTCAACACAGATATTTCTAGTGAGACAGGCGCAGTCCAACCAAAATTTTATACTTAAAATTAAATAGAAATAAATAAATAAAATAGTCTTGGATCGTACTACCACGGAGAAAATTCCACGGAATTCTGGGTAAACGAACCATACAATATAACAATCAGTGGTCTTCTTAGGTTTCAATCCGTGGGATTGGTTGGCAGCAAAGCCTCACGTCTTCTTCTCCATTCAGCTCGGTCTTCGGCAAACCTCTTCAACTCTGTGTAGGAGACACAATTCAATCTTGGCACACTTCCTCAAGATATTTGTAATACTCTTGTTTCGGGAGGAGGTTGCTTCCAGTAAAGACTTTGTTCTCGTAAGTATTTATTTGGGTAACAATAACGGTTTAGACAATCGTTTATACAGTAAGGTGCGGTCGGAATAACAATGGTAGTAAAAGAGAGAGCGACTCGACATTCACGCGCCTTTTTATACATTCTCTCTCTCTGTCATGCAGTCTCTTTCTGGCGTCGCGACATACGTTCCTCAGATCATTACAATATTCATGGGACGGCGCCCTCTGGCAATCTTTCCCTCGACCATTTTCTCCAAAATATTTTGTATAAGATTTTCATGCCGTGGTATATGTCACATCCATTTTGTACCCTTTTCGAAATGGTGTTCAACATGTGTCTGATTACATCGATCCTGCTGAGAACCTCTTCATCCGTTATGTGGTCTCTCCAGGAAATTCCCAGGGCACGTCTATAGGTCCACATTTCGAAGGCTTCTAATCGTTTTTTTCTCTTCCAATGCACCACGTCTCACAACCATTTTTATTAATTGCTTGCATTATGTTGTTGGATTAGAAAATCTTTGATTTTTTGTGAAACCTAAGTTTTGCTTAGTGGATGCGTATGTTTAATCGTAGTTTAAAAATATTATTATTGAGTGCATTAAAAATTAAAAATAATTTGGTAAGATTACTGGTACTTAAATACGTTGCGTAAATGAATTGTATATTACAGATGATAAGGTCACGTATCAGACTGAAGAACCTTGAAGGGTAAACGTGACTGTACTCCGGCGTGGAGGCTCACAAAGCTGCAATAAGGGTGTAACTCCAATAACAAACGAAGGACGTCATCACAGATTTGATTGGACAATGATTGTGTGAAAGTCTTCATGAATCCTTGTGATAGAACTCACGATTAAAGATAAATTTAATTAAGTTAAATAAATTATTTTGAAAATTTTAATCCATTATTTTATTCAATTTTTTTTAAATATTTGTCATATCAATAATCAACTTCATCGCCTTGAGGCTGCAACTCAAGAAAATTCATCGGAAACACGGCATCAAGTAATTTTTAGCATGATAATACCAATAAGCAAACTGCGAACATTACAAGTGTAGGAAAAACCCTATAGGAGAGAGCACATATTTAATTTCACATGTTTAATTTCCGGCAGCTAATACGAAAGTGCCTCCATCTTGATGCTCGCGATCCCCGTGACGTTAGCGAGCGTACCGAGTGAAGTTATACGCGTTTGACCGTAAACATTTTGTTCATACCATAGACAGCGGTACCTACCTGTATTTCATAATTTTATCGGTACAATATTACGCGCTGTAATGGAAAATATTATTTTATTAAGTGCTCCTCTTAAGAATGGAGTGTGATGAATATGAATTATCACGTCACAATATATATATTTTGTGGACGAGAACAAAAGATATCAATGTAAATTGAGCAAAGGAGCTTTCCCACTTTAATCGTCGTCTCTCCAGGGGGACGTTGCACGAGCGCGCGTCGCGGCCGCCGCCGTCGCGCCTGGCGCGCTGGGCGTGCGGGCTGTGGGGGCGCCTGTACTGCTGGGTGTTCATGTGCGCGTGCGTGCTGCAGTGGCGCGGCCAGTGGGCGGCGTGGGCGCGCCACGTGGTGCCGGAGCCGGCGCGCGCGCTGGGCGCGGCGGGCCCGCTGGCCACGGCGGCGGGCGGCTGCGCGCTGGCGGCCCTGCGCGCGCTGCGCAACCTGCTGGCCATGCCCTACTTCGTCAGCGTGGACCGCCCCTGCACCACCTTCGACTTTCACACCAGGTACAGGAAGGTGAGCCTCATTCTCTTATCAACTTCTCTTTTTATTACTCCCTTTATATTAACTCGTGGCGTCTGCTTGCTTGACAGATAAACTTTGGATCGATTATTAACCCTTATCCCGTGATCCAATCGAGCTGAAACTTTGCAGACAGACGCGTGGCGACGATAAAAATGATCTAACAAATTTTCGATAAAAAAATTAATAATTATAGTATAATTTTGGATTTTTCAAATTTTTAATGGTTTTATCATACAACTGAGTAATGAATCCGACGCGTGCTGTAGACACGAAACCTGATTAAATAAGAAAGGGGTAATGAAAACTTGGTTTTTGTGGGTTAGTTTTTATTATCTTGCGGCGATACAGACTGTTCACCGGTGGAAAGACAGGGTTCGCTTTCAACCCCTTTTTTTAGATTTTTAACATTCGTTAGATTTTTAATTAGACCCCCGAGGTACGGCTTCTCAACAGCTTATTGTCAGCTACTTCTGGGACCAACCACACTTTTACCCCAATACTTAAAATAAATTGTGCTATCTTTAGATATCTTCTTCCGGATGTGAGGTTCGGTTACCAATATAACACCAGCGTAATTTACACGTTTATTCCAGTAGAACACTATAATATACAACGATAAGTTTCTCCCGCGACCGTGCGTCTTCCCGAGCAATCAACCGTTCGAACACACACATACGCATACGCGACTTTATATACACACATACGCACTTTATGAGATTACACTACATAAATTATGAAAAACACTGACAATTTTTTTCGTTATAACACTTTTGGATCCTGAGTAAGACACAGTCACCATCCTCTTTCCTCTTTCCATCGAATCTCTTCCCCCGAAATATATGTAATCTATTCCAAATTTTGCATCGTTACTCTTTAGGACTCTGACGAAGATATAGTAACCCCACCCTCCGCCTCTTCAACGTTCGGAATTCTCACCCTCGCAATTTCTTTGAAAGTACGTACTAATTTAGTCAAAAAATTTTGGTAATGTAAATGTTTCTTTTCTATTTGTAAAATTTACCCTAAGAACAAAAATAATGTTTACATAAATCCCCCGAATCAAATTTCAAAGAATGGCACTTTTCTCGAATGTTTACTTTTCCTACAAGTACCTAACCCAAATAAGTATGCGAATATTGCATATATCGCCATCATGAATTGCAATAATTATTATCTTATATTATCATTATTTCCTTGTTAAATTTCACAATTTCATATTTTATTTTAAAAAAATCATTCTTCTCACACGAGTCGCAGAACTCTGTACTAAAATGATCGCCATCTCTGAAGCAATAATAAAACATTCATTATCTGCGGTGCAGGAAGCGATAATATTTTACTACGCGATGCACACTTCGGATTTCCCCCGCTAGGAGGCGAGTTGCGTCGGATCGAGCACACTTTTCACAATCTTCAAGATGACCAATTCTTATTTTCGCTGCGTACAGTCCTTCTTTCTATTCAATTATATTTTATTTATTTTATCATGAATACTGCAAGACAGTAAATAATGTTAACAAATTAAATATGAAATAAGTAAAAGACGCGTCACACCTGTCTGAAGATATTATATATCTGAAGATACCACCCGCATAGAATATATTTTCTTGGTCCGCCCCGCCAAACCTCGCACGCAGATTTGTGTTTTGTTTTGGTTTCTTCCTAAGGCCCGGTTGTTTCAAGTTCGATCAAAGTAAGCGGTCGATAAAAGCATAGATTTTTACGAAAACGGATCGTCTGATTGGTGGAGAACGTAAAAATCTATGCTTTAAAAGAACGCTTACTTTAATCCAACTTGAAACAACCGGCCCTAAGAGCGTCTGATTTTTATTTCAACCCGGATGTTTTTTTTGTGTAAAATAAAAACGGTTTACTCGTATATATATCATATACATTTATTGTATTTTCTTATGCTTTGCATATTATTCCATATCATGTGAAGCGATTTTTACCGCAGTTTCGTGACACATTTTACAAGAAAAGCCTTAAAAAAATACATTCAAATTCAAATATATTTTTTGACTAAACTTTTGCAGATACAAAATTAATTTTATTATTATTATTGTTGGCGGCATACATTGGTAAGTATATTTATTTAACATTGTTTTTTTGAAAATTTAAAATGGCAGTTATATTATGCTTTACCGCTAAGATCCTTCTCCGTGACGCGTAAATGAAGGGGTTAATTATTTTCTTGTTAATCTAAATATCATATCTCTAAAAATTTGAATTTTCATTGTGCAAATAAAAAATTTTCCTAAAAAATTAAAATTAAAAATTATTAGGGCCCGTGCGACTTCGCACGCGTAGATTTTTAGTAACTTTTAGTCATATTTTATCAATTTGTGTTTTAACTTTATCAGATAGATATATATCGTCGCGGACTTTTTTATACAACTTTTTGAGTTCTACAACTTGTCCATAGAAAATATTTAAATGTCTCAGCGTTTTTAAAGACCATTTTTTCGTTGAATTTAGTTGTTGGTTACGAAAAGCCCTTTTATTTTAATGGGATAATATAAAGCCTATATCCACCCTAAAAGTCCATTCTAAATATTGGTTAAAGAATTTTTGAAATCAAGTTGATTCGGAGATTACCTCATGCATCCAAACTTACAAAGTGTACCTCTTTATATTTATTTATTGATTTATTCATTCATTTACGCCTAAATAGGCTTTTACATATGTAGGTATATAACAGTTATTTGCAGAAATAATATAAACAGAGAGAAAAACAAAAAAAAGAAAGTGTATATAATTTACATTATGGCGGAATGAAGCGCTCTCATTATAGATAAAAAAATCGTATATTAAATTGTAGATAATTTTACATGTAAGATGTATGCGAAATTTGAACAGAATCGTCCTTATGATTTTAGAGATATTTTTCCCATCAGACTAAAAGAGAAAGTTTCGAGAAAGATACAAAAGAATTATGAAATTCGTTTAAAATTATTCTGCTTGTTCAAATTGCTATTGGAATTTTTGAACGGATGATTACTCAAATTATTTTTGGAACTTCAAGCTTTAAGAGAAAGCAAGAAAATGGATATTCAAAAATGTCTAAGTAGTGTAACCCCTCTTAATAATCGATCCAGCAAGACTCTCTCCTGAAATGTCTTCCGTTTACCCTTGAAAATATTGGTATTCGTAAATATTTTGGTACAGGTAAATATTTGGGTCAGTGATGAAATAGTCTTTGTTGTCTATGTTTATGTCTAATATAGTCATCAGTGATGTGCAGGATTATGTTTATGTAGTGGTACAATTATCAATTATACAAACAATTAGATAGAATTGTAAGAATGACATCTGAAAAATGAGGTTGAAATAATCTGAAATGCATTTGAAAAAGGGATCATTTTAATGTTATTTCGACCGCTTTTTACACTCAACATTATTATTAGGTCCTTACATATGAAATTTGCGTTTTGCCGTACTGGCAAATTTGATCTCAAATATCTTCTCTTTGGTTAAGAATTCCAAATCCAAATTTATACAGCTATTTACTCATGTATTTGTGTTTTGAAAATTATAATTCATTTGTTTTTTCCTCAATTGTTTTTTTCTTTGCGTCACTCAGTTTACAAAATGAAAAACTTGAAATATCGCGTTATTTACGAGTACAAGTTCCACCGTGGCACTAGTGCTGCAGAAACGGCTCGAAGGATTAATGATGTGTATGGCGACGGTGCCGCAAAAGAAAACACAGTGCGTTTTTGGTTCCAACGTTTTCGTTCTGGAAATTTCGACCTGCAGAACAAGCCCCGTGGACGGCCGGAGACCAAAGTTGATAATGAAGAATTGAAGGCTATTGTGGAAGCGGATCCATCGCAAACCACATCCGAGTTAGCTGCAGGCTGCGGTGTTAGTGATAAAACTGTTTTAATCCACTTGAAGCAAATTGGTAAGGTGAAAAAGCTTGAAAGGTGGGTACCTCACGAATTGAGTGAAGCAAATCAACAAACGCGCGTTGACTGCTGCGTTGCATTACTCAACCGGCACAATAATGAAGGGATTTTAAATCGAATCATTACCTGTGATGAAAAGTGGATCCTGTACGATAATCGGAAGCGCTCATCGCAATGGCTGAACCCTGCCGAACCAGCCAAACCATGCCCCAAGCGAACAATTGACTCCAAAAAAGTTACTTGTGAGCGTTTGGTGGACTAGTGCTGGTGTCGTTCACTACAGCTTTCTTAAATCTGGCCAGACGATTACGGCAGATGTCTATTGTCAGCAACTGCAAACCATGATGGAAAAGCTAGCTGCTAAACAACCGAGGCTGGTTAATCGCTCTAGGCCACTGCTGCTTCATGATAACGCTAGACCACACACTGCACAACAGACGGCTACCAAATTAGAGGAGCTTCAATTGGAATGTCTAAGACATCCACCGTACTCTCCGGACCTTGCCCCAACAGATTACCATTTTTTTCGAAATTTGGATAACTTCTTGCAAAGGAAAAAATTCAACTCCGATGGGGCAGTCCAAACCGCCTTCAAAGATTTTATTGATTCCCGTTCGAATGGTTTTTTTAGTAAAGGGATCGATGAACTACCTATGAGATGGCAAAAGTGCATAGATAGCAATGGTACATACTTTGATTAAATAAATATATTATAATAAAAAAAAATCGGCTTTATGTTCCTCCCATACTAAACGCCAATTTCATATGTAAGGACCTAATAAGAAAAATTTATAAGTAAATTACACCATAATGTTTGTATTTTCTCGCTTGCCTTTTATTTCACATCACTTCTTATTCAAGTTGATGGGTGCAATGAAGCTGCTAACGAGGTTGTTGGCTTAAACAAGAACAAAAAAAAAAACGCAAACACACCGAAATTTCAGTGCGTTTGTTGAAAAAAGTTTTAAAGAAAAAGAGAACAATGGATACGACTTTCGACTTTCTTTCTCTACTGAAGGGAACAAATACCGATGTTATTGTGGTCAAGTGTAAATGACTCCCGCGAATTCGAATGAGCCTGCATAAGGCTTAGGTTGTGTCACGTACGGCCCAGGTAGAAACGGCGAGAATTATTCTAATCCCGATCTTGCCAACCGCATTGCTTGTGCGCAATCCGATTTGCGATTTAAGGTGGCACTTGAACCTTTTCACTTTTGCATGGACCAGTACTCAAGCTGTAAAGGTACAGATATACATGCTTATTTTGAGCATGCTCAAAACTAACATGCCCTAACAACTATACACACTTGCTCACGCTCACGCAGCACGCTCAAAGTTAACAATCAAACACACATGCTTATTACTGGCTAGCTTTGTCATAGAATAGAGAGGAACTCTAGTTCAAAATTGAAACTTTGCAATCTGAAATAAAACTTAGAAATAGAAAATTCAAGTGAACCAATAAATCAAAATAGTTCCCGAGTTTTCATCCGCACATTTTTGATTTTTGTTTTTATAATTTTTGTTGTAAGATTTGAATCATTCATGTCTTTTAATAAAGTTTCATAAAAATTATTTCTTGCTATATTATTTTTACATGGCGGTGACCGAGTATTCCACAGACATTCGTGATTCCTACAATAAGTCACGAAAAGTAATGTTTTGTCATTTCCCCAACGCGCCATATTTGTTTCATCTGTCGCGGACTGAGAAGATCGCATTGATGATCGATACTAGCCGCGAATGACATAAGCAGGCTCATAATAAGCAAGCCTGTTCACACATGCTCAAAAGATACCCCTTGTCATGGTGAATTAATTAACATGGTTAATTGTTCTTTATTCTTTAAAATGGGCGGGTATTCTCGGAATTAAAGTCTTTTTGAAATTGATGTTTTGAAATGTCACAATGACCGCAAAAGTTGCGAGTTGTTTTCCAAAATCTATGTCAGAGATGAATTCGTGGGCATTGCCATGCGTGGACTTTTCCGTGGACAATTTCATAATATCGTGTTGAAGCGTTCATTTACATTTTCCAAAATTTTTCCAAATTTATTTAATTCACACAAAGGTTCACTTTCCTGCCTAGCAACTGAGATACTATTTTGTGTGTAGAAGTGAGTCTATTGTCTGATGACATGCGTCAGAGAAGTTGATGTGCCTAGCGACAAGTTGTAATAATTAGGCTGGGATTACTGAAGCTGGAGATCTTTATGATCCGGAGTGCGGCTACTATCAGCAGCTTAACATTAAGTTAAAATAACAAACGCCACGCCATCCTAAAAATGTCAAGTTTATTGCGAAAATAAGAATCTTCTTCTTCCTCTTCATCAGCCTTCGTCTCTCCACTGCTGGATATAGGCCTCTTCCATACCCTTCCATCCTTCCTTGTTGTTTGCTAATTGTAGCCATTTCCTTCCCCCCACAGCGGCTATATCGTCGGCCCATCTCTTTTGAGGTCTTCCGATGCCTCTTTTATTCTCCCAAGGTTCCATTTCGCAACTCTGGGAGGCCATCTTGTAGCATCCTGCCTTGCAACACGTCTTGCCCATTGCCATTTTAGCTTCGCTACACGATCCATGATATCCACTACTCTAGTTCTGCGCCTAATTTTTTCATTTCTTATTCTATCTCTTAGGCTTACTCGAAGCATGGATCTCTCCATGGATCGTTGCGTGCATTTGAGCTTTTCTACACTTTTCTTTGTAAGGGCCATAGTCTCCACTCCATACGTCATCATATATAAATAAGAATATTGATCCAATATCTGAACAAAGCCAACTCCTGTAGATATTAGTTAACATAAGGCATGTTTTACAGCCAAAATAGTATATCATAATATAAAATTGGTTCAAAATAAATCAATAAATATTTAATCTTTATTTGGTACGGTGCTTTTCGTGTGAAAAATGCCTTCTTTATTTAAAACTAGCCGTGCCTGCGGCTTCGCACGCTTAGATTTTTAGTAACTTTTCGTTTTAACCTTAACATATAGATATATGTCGTCGTTTTTTATAGAACTTTTTGAGTTCTACAACTTACCTATAGAAAGTGTTTCCTCCAAAATATCTATCGAATGATTTGGCAATGTAGTATATAATTGCAATCTCATACCAATAACTGTCAAGATACAGAAATAGCGTATTTCAGAATACTGCCGAAATTATATGTCTGGCGAAATAACCCTTTTTATTAATTAAATATATATCCTTGCTAGTTGTGACAGCATTGAAAATATTTTTAGATATATATGTAGGTACCTCTAAAACATGTAAGAGTTAAAACTTGGCGTTTCACAAAACATGTTTGTTATTCAAATGTCAAAATGTAAGAAATCTACGGCGAAAATTACGTGTATTAATTTTATTTTTTATCTTAAAATTAAATTAATTGTTCGAAGAATATTTTTTCTTCTACTATGGGAAATTTGTGATAAAAACCACATTTGTTAACTTTCTTATAATTTTTATTTAAGAACTCCTACATTGATTATCCAACTAAATTTTAATTACATTTATAATCAATCACAGTCATGTATGAAGGTACAATAACGATTTTACAAAAAAGGTTAGTCGCTCCCAAAAAAAGTCAGGATGTAATGAGAGCCCATTTAAACGCTTATATGGGAAATTGAAGCCATAATATTTACTCTTTCCCGAAAATTTAACTAAAAATAATTTAAATTAAATCTTAGTTATTAATACGTAGAACTATTTGTAAAACGTATAAAAAAATCAATTTTGTAACCAAAACAAATCAATAAAGATGAAATTATTAAAGGACCCAAATTTTTACGGATCCAAACGAAAAGCATAAATATAAGTAAGTATCTGGACTATCACTGCCAGAACATTCTTTATGGCCCTAGTTTTCGCAACTTCTGCATCGGTACCGCATCTCCCCACTTTTTCCCTGGATAAACAAATTGCACATAAAGCTTCCTCTTCTTAATTGTGTGACTCATCGTCGAAAAATGCATTTAGCCATGCTAGGCTACCGTTACCCGTTGACCACCATTTTGAAAAGTGATAATATAAATATGTAATTCTACTTTCAATCACAATTTAAACAATTGGACTTGTTAGTAAATTAATCTAGGGATGTAATAAGCATAAACATAATAAAATAAGAATATAACTTCATGCTTATCTTGGCGCTCGCAATCAGCAGTTTTTTATAAGCGTGGATCGAAAAACACACAACCGTCCCTCGTGACTTATCGAATGGCACTACCGACTAGTGATGGGTCCGCTCTGTACTCACTACTACAATGTAGTACTACACTACATTGAAGTGCACACTTCGCACATTTTGATGTGTAGTGCACACTACAAACTACAAACACCAAAGTTATTGAAAGTATAAACTTCAAATAGTACACTTCATTTCAAAGCGAACACTACAAAGTACATACACTTCAAAGTTATTGAAAGTATGAGAAACACATTTTAAATAGTGTATTTTTTACGTGAAATTTTTGGAAAGTTGATGTAGATATATGAAGAATTTTTTGGAATCTGTAACAACCCCCCCCCTCATGGTTTGAAAAATTTTGGGAGTTATGAAAATTTTTTTGGGAAGTTGATGTAGCTAAACGGAGAAATCTCTGAAATCGAACGAACAAATCAGTCTGGCGACCTTTTTTTTTTTTTTTTTTAGGTCGCCAAATGTTATTTTGGAGAAAATATCGTCATTAATTAAAATATTTTTGTCGTTGAAAAATACTTCATTTCATTTAAAAAATTTACTTCACTATTACTTCATTTCATTACTTCACTTCATTAATACTACAATTACTTCATTTCATTACTTCACTTCATTCTTCATTTTGAAATGAAGTTTTTCCCTTCGCTACTACCGACTCGTGTTCGTCAGGTGATGTTTCTCGATAGTTGACAGAAGGGGCCGAGTGTTTACGATCGCAAGAATGTGTTTTTTTCTTACTTTCCGTTCAATAATCCTCACTCTTATTACCCGACGGCTCTCATTACCCTGTTCTCCCCTACTTATCGGAAAACTCTGTAGCAACAATGATACAATAAACTGTAGATACATTACAAGCGTGAAACTTTGACAACTCAAAAGTAAGGTAATTAATTGCCTTACTTGCATTCGTTATCGAACGGACCTTCTTTGTAATCTGTCGCGACGCTACACCGAAAAAAAGAGTCCCCGGGAAAAAAAAACAGAGTATCGAACACTATTGTAAGAATGAGTACGTTATTTTAGTCACCGTGACTTCAAATTACCTGATTTTTCTGTCTACACGCAGAGCGCTTGTGAAATAAGTATGCCGTGATTTTTTGTCTCTTTCAATGCAGTATTTGCTACATATGAAAGCCGGCTAGTATGTGAATAACGTGTCTGTATTATATTACGTCAATGGTAGCAACAATGTATACTTATTGGTTCTAAATAATTAACAAACAAAGTTGTTAAAGGTGAACGTCCTGACCATTCCATTACTGTAATTTATTTTTGCATATATTTTGCCATAAATCAGTTTCCAGTGAACCCTCACAAGTGCCTGCGGCGACGGTTGGGTTGAGTGGGTCACTGGGGAGACGGGAGACCAGCGACAGTTTGCGCAATCGTACTATGCGAAAGGTAACACAGAGTTTAATCCCTACATTTAAGACTATTTTCTTTCTGCTAACAATGCCTGTGGTAGATAATGATATACCTGGATATGTTGGTAAGGCGACATAATCGATAAATGTATACACCTCTCGAAATGATAATTAATCAAATAACTATCAAAAATATAATAACCTTTCCCGGAGACATATTTGATTTTTCCGTGTTATGTCAGCGATGACGCTGCTTCTGTGGAGCTAAGAAACCCAGCGTAAGATGGCGTAGTTGATCAGTAAATTTTTTCCCGATATATTACACTGCGCCGGCGTGAAGAAATATTTGAATTTTGAATGACAAAAAACAATTTCTCTCGAATGTACATTTTTTCGCATCGAATGAACGGATGTTATAATTATTGATTAATAAATGTTGGGATTATATTTTTCCGGGATTTCACCAGTTATATTCCTTCGCGTGTTATTTTGTGACGTGGAGGAACTTTTGAAACTTAATTTATTTATTTATACAGAGTTCTTTCACAAGTTCTCGATTACAATAAATCAACAAAACAACGTAATCTTGAAATATTCAACTGGAGCTCAATTAAGAACGACTCATATACCAATACGATTTCAAATCTTAAACGCTAATCTAACAGTATGACAGAAAAGCTATCAATAAACCGTAAGAAAGTGAGAAACACAGTATGAAAAGCAATCATACGAAAAACAATAAGTACATAATATTAATTATCAACAATAATAAGCAATAAAAGAAAAAGAAAAGTGAAGAAACAAAGTATGAAAAATAATTATGAAAAACACTTCTCAAGATATCAGCTTAAAAGGGTGGCACGAAGATCTTTGTGACCAGACGATTTCGACTGCCTTCGATGCTGAAGAGGAAGAGATGCTGTCTATCGCAGGTTAGAAATCATTTGTTGGCTTATTTTGGTTTACTCATGTGTGTTTTTTAGAGAGAGGAAACGTAATTGACATTTTTACATGATATAAATAAATAAATAAATATAGCTTTATTCCAGAATGTGGGGAGGTTCGTGCAATCCCACACATTCCATATAAAAGAAAATACACACATTAAAAATATTATATAAAACAAAAGAGAAATAGTAAAATCATATAAAATAGAAGAGAAGTATTAAAAGTAATCAAAAGAAATATATGGTAAAATATCGGCTTTAGCGAGCGATGGCAAGTCAATTATGCGGGGCCAGTATCTTTCTCCAGTGTGCATCGATGCTGGATGCTGGAGTAAGACGGGCTTCCAGGATAAGGATATTTCCGGAGCTGTATATCCTTTCCCTCATCCCTGCCACCCTGGATCTTATGAGGGCTGCAAAGTTGGGAACACGCCCCTCAGTGAACATACCGGAAGCGCTGCAATATCTGGGAAGGCCAAACATCATACGAAAGGCGTTGTTATATTGTATGCGAAGTCTTTCTATGCTGCTCTTTTGATATCATTTTGAGAAGTATTAATAGAATATTAAATTCAATAAAACGGATGGCTATTTACTAAACTCTACATATGTCATAGTCATTTCTTTGTCCTACTATTCCACAATAAAGAAAAAATTTACGCTCTGTCCTATTAATCGATGACAGGTATCCATTGTTATGTGCATTTAAAAATGCGTTAAAGATTTTTTATTAATCTCTTGTGGTTTTTCCTACGCACCTATGGAACGGACACATTTTTAATATTATTTTACTTTTGCAAACCTATATTATGAGTGCGCTAAATACGCATCGAGTAATGCATTTTTTTTCCATTATCAGCTACAAAAATTAATCAAATCGAATGCCCTTAAAAAAACGAGGTGTATAGATAAATATTTTTTAAATATTATTTAATGTGTACAAATATTAGGTCCTTACATATGAAATTGGCGTTTTGCCGTACTGGCAAATTTGATCTCAAATATCTTCTCTTTGGTTAGGAATTCCAAATCCAAATTTATACAGCTATTTACTCATGTATTTGTGTTTTGAAAATTATAATTCATTTGTTTTTTCCTCAATTGTTTTTTCTTTGCTTCACTCAGTTTACAAAATGAAAAACTTGAAATATCGCGTTATTTACGAGTACGAGTTCCACCGTGGCACCAGTGCTGCAGAAACGGCTCGAAGGATTAATGATGTGTATGGCGACGGTGCCGCAAAAGAAAACACAGTGCGTTTTTGGTTCCAACGTTTTCGTTCTGGAAATTTCGACCTGCAGAACAAGCCCCGTGGACGGCCGGAGACCAAAGTTGATGATGAAGAATTGAAGGCTATTGTGGAAGCGGATCCATCGCAAACCACATCCGAGTTAGCTGCAGGCTGCGGTGTTAGTGATAAAACTGTTTTAATCCACTTGAAGCAAATTGGTAAGGTGAAAAAGCTTGAAAGGTGGGTACCTCACGAATTGAGTGAAGCAAATCAACAAACGCGCGTTGACTGCTGCGTTGCATTACTCAACCGGCACAATAATGAAGGGATTTTAAATCGAATCAGACGGCTACCAAATTAGAAGAGCTTCAATTGGAATGTCTAAGACATCCACCGTACTCTCCGGACCTTGCCCCAACAGATTACCATTTTTTTCGAAATTTGGATAACTTCTTGCAAAGGAAAAAATTCAACTCCGATGGGGCAGTCCAAACCGCCTTCAAAGATTTTATTGATTCCCGTCCGAATGGTTTTTTTAGTAAAGGGATCGATGAACTACCTATGAGATGGCAAAAGTGCATAGATAGCAATGGTACATACTTTGATCAAATAATTATAATATAATTTTAAAAAATCGGCTTTATGTTCCTCCCATACTAAACGCCAATTTCATATGTAAGGACCTAATATTACATATGTATACATTATTCAACATTCGAGTCATTTTAAGGCAAGATACACAGAAATTTTTATTTTCTTACGACAATTTTATTTTTTCTGCGGGCAATCATATTTTTGACGTTTAATTTTTAGGTAAGAATATGCGATTGGTTGGAAATGTATCAAACTCGAATGCATACACGGCGATGCACCGTATAAAATATTATGATTGCTTCAAAATCGCACTATGCAGTGCATGGTTTTGCCAATACCAGTTTTATAAAATAACTAAATCGTAAGAAAAGCAACCAGCGAGGGTGAAGACTGCGCGCACATTCTGCGAGCATTACAATAAATCGAGCAATTTAATGTTTTTTTTTTTCTCCAGTAGCTATTTCAGTGTACAATAGGTACTTAAAAATATAACATTTTTATGATCCATTATTGTTTGTGGTATACATATTTTTTTCTAGTTTATTTATTGTCTTTGCAGTGAGTGTAAAGATTATCAAAATGATTTCTTCTGAATTCAATGTTTTCTCGATGTAATCACAAATATATTATATAATTGTTCAGTATAAAGGTACACATGCTTATTAGTGACACGAGAGCATGCGCAGTATTGACCTTATTGAGCCGTTGTTATTTAGTGGCATGTGTGTACGCACATTGCTAGTAATGAGCATGCCCATCAAGCGCCGGTTGATTTATGAGCATTCTAATGTCATTCACCATGAGAAGGGGTATCTTCTGAGATATGTGAACAGGCTTGCTTATGAGCATGCTAATGTCATTCGCGGCTAGTATCGATTATCAATGCGATCTTCTCAGTCCGCAACAGAAGAAACAAATATGGCGCATTGGGGAGATGACAAAATATTATAGGAATCACGAATGTCTGTGGAATACCGCTATGTAAAAATAATATAGCAAGAAATAATGTTTATGAGACTTTATTAAAATACATGAATGATTCAAATCTTAGAATAAAAATTATAAAAACTAAAATCAAAAATGTGCGGATGAAATTCGGGAACTATTTTGATTTCTTGGTTCACTTGAATTTTCTATTTCAGTATGCAAAGCTTCAATTTTGAACTAGAGTGCCTCTCTATTCTATGACAATGCCATGCCACTAATAAGCATGTGTGTTTGATTGTTAGCTTTGAGCATAACTAAAATAAGCATGCTAATAATGAGCAAGTGTGTACAGTTGTTAGGGCATGCTATTATTGAGCATGCTCAAAATAAGCTTGTGTATCTACCTTAAGGCATGTTTAATTAAATCTATGTAATGGTTGCATCATGTCTCTATTCAGAGGTACATATCAGTATGATAGTGATAGTTTTTACAGTAGTATTTCTCTCCTACGTGAGTAGGAGAGAGTATCATTATTTAATAACCAAATTAATTAATCAATTAGAAAGACATACAGAAAAATCTAATTCACGAAAAAATATTAGGTTACTACTGGGATTCGAACCCAGGTCACCTCCTTTCCGGGGCCGGTGCTCTGACCACTAAGCTATAGCAACCGTCTATGTTTCCGTGAATATATCGACCTTATATGTAGTTCTTATTTTTATTAATTGATTAATTTAAGTAGTAGTAACCTAATATTTTTTCGTGAATTAGATTTTTCTGTATGTCTTTCTAATTGATTAATTAATTTGGTTATTAAATATTTCACAGAACTTCGTTCTGAAAAATTACAACTTCACAAATATGAATGTGTTCTTGAATATATATATATAATATCTGTTGTATAAATGTATGTCCAAATAAAAATGAATTATTCAATTAATCATGGCGTCCATCTAGCGGTGGCATTGCAAAGTAATTTCAACTACCGTATCAAAAAAGTGGATTGCTCTATGGACAAAAATAAAAATTAATCAATTAATAAAAATAAGAACTACATATAAGGTCGATATATTCACGGAAACATAGAGGGTTGCTATAGCTTAGTGGTCAGAGCACCGGCCCCGGAAAGGAGGTGACCTGGGTTCGAATCCCAGTAGTAACCTAATATTTTTTCGTGAATTAGATTTTTCTGTATGTCTTTCTAATTGATTAATTAATTTGGTTATTAAATATTTCACAGAACTTCGTTCTGAAAAATTACAACTTCACAAATATGAATGTGTTCTTGAATATATATATAGTATCATTATATTTAAAATATATTTAATAGTAAGTAGTACATACTATGTACCTACATATAAGAAAAAAAAACTAATATGCAATAATCGTAATGCAATTTTGTGAGTCAATAGTAAAAATAAACTAATAATAAGCATAGAGCATAATATATAACAGTGCACAATTATTATTTAAAAATTAATATAGTAAAGAGAAATGGTTAAATGAGAAATTATTCGTTACCGCGAGTGTTCGATAACTGGTGGTATTACTTCGGCCAACGTTCCAATTTGTATTTAGCAGAGGCGTGCAGCGCATACAAGCAAAATAGATTGCATTAGTAAAGATTCTGGAAAACAAATATTAATAAAATAATCCTTATCTTATGAAAATGGCGATTTCATAGCATTCTCGAAGATATGTAAAAATATTGAAAAAAAATGAAAATTTTGTTGATACTTTTGACACATCTCTTTGACGGTTTCATTTGACATTTCACTCGAAGTGCAAAAAATATTTTCTACTCAAAATTAAATAAAGAAGACCTCTGTAAAGTTTTTGCCACTAGCTACGAGACACCATGTACATGAATATGAAATACGAAATAAATAGTAAAAGTTTTTGTCCAGAAATATAAGAAAACGTTCTTGGATATTTTTCTTTCTTCATCCACTTTTTTCAATTGATCTTTTTTTTAAATTAAAAAAAAAATAGATATGCCAACACGGAATACGCGCCGCATCAATGTTCTTACTATTTTCAAACTAAGCCAAAAGCCTGCGCTATGAAAATAGGACCAACTTGCTGGTGTCCTGGAATAGGGGCTTGAATCACCAACCACCAGTTCACTAGGCGAGAGTCATGACCATTACGCCAACAAGCTACTTAAATCAATCAATCAACGCCAATTATCTTTTTAGCTACGATTTTTCAAAGACAATACTTTTTAGTAATCCCAAAAGCAAAAAAATAGTTTCATGTGGAATGCACAGTTTTTTTATAAAAAGCAGTTAGTTTTTCACCTATCTGGGGGTAAGATACGGTACGGTCCTGAATCAGAGTCATATAACACCAGAGAGAGGAATAGAATAAGATTATCGTATAAGAAAAAAGTATATACACAGAATTTTCTAATGTACAGAGGTGTAAAAATATATGATGATGCCAGAAAACATGAAGAATATAAATAAGATGAATGTATTTAAAAACAAATGCTATAATTGCTGTAAAAATAATATAGAATTGTAGAGCATAAGATGTATTATTAATTATAGATTGTACCATAGATGTAAATTTAGGTTATTATGGATAGTATATTAGTAATAGATTTAAGAATGTAAAATGTTAAATACTAGTTAATATACAATGTAATATTAATTAACTTAAGAAATAAATAAATAAAAAGTATGAGACAAAAAATTAATGCACCTGAAAATAATCCGTGTCCGACGTTATAAGCGATCATTTAATACGTCTATCTATCTCTCTCTAATTATCGTTATCTGTCAATCCGCCTCACTTAGTATTATATGCAGCGGTCGATGTAAATGTGCAATATTCATTAAAACATTTCGCAGTTGTCATTGGTCGGGCGCGGAATACTACCGGCGAAATAATAAAGGTCGCGATTTGCGCGGATCCCATCGGGCTCCGGACGTGACGGGCAGGAGTGAAGCGGAGAAGAAAGCGGAGCCCCGGGCATCTCTAGTGCCGGGGCGCGGGGAGCGGCAGGACCGTCAATTGGTCCTGGCGCAATTACCGCCTCCGTAGGGGGGCCCCGCTCGCCCGCCAGCCAGGAGTCAGGCCGGACGCGCTCACGGCGCCGCTCCTCAGTCAGCGCCGCTCTCCGCCGGCATCCGCACCTCCAGTCCGCTCCGCAGTCCGCGGCTCCCTCATGAGGGGCAGCACGGCGGGACTGGCCGAGCCCCGCGAGGGAGAGTCCGGGCCGCACCGCGCGCTGCTGGCCGCGCTGGACTCGGCCTTCTCGCTGCTGGTGGTGGCCCCCGCGGTGGTGGGCTACTGGCGCGGCACCTGGGAGCTGGCCAACGAGTACCTGTACCCCGAGGCCCCGCTGCTGAGCAGCCTGCTGTCCGTGGCGCTGGGCGCGCTGGGCCACATCTCGCTCATGCTGGTGCAGGGCTTCCTCAAGGAGCGCCTGGACCCCGACAAGTCCCGGCTGAACTATTACTTTTGGTCTCGCGTGTACACGTACGTGTACTGTGTGGTGAGCGTGAACTCGTGGCGGGGCCCGTGGCGGCTGATGGAGGCGCTGCTGGGTCACGGGGGCTCCGGGGCCCCCACGCTGGTGAGCCTGGTGGCGCTCACCGTGCTCCGCTGCCTCAGGAACATCACGGCGCCCCCTTTCGCGCTGGTCCTAGACCGGCGGCAGGACTACTTCGACGTCCCCTCGATATTCCGCATATCGGTAAGATACTTTTAATTTATTTTTCATTTACAGGTATTATTGTTACATTTAGAGCCGTAAATAGTAACAATACCGTGTTGATATTCGTATACATAAGTGATATAATTAGATAGTAGTTTTACGAGAGTAAGTACAATTTATGTGTAGGTTAGATAGTAAGCTGGATAATAAGTTAATATAATACTCATTCTCTCTACTCCTATTTTAGTCCTGAGAACGATTAATTGCTTAGTCTTTACATAAAAAATACTAAAACAATCCCGCTATTCCATCGTGCGACTAGAACCGATGTAAATATGAAAAATAATGAATGTTAAAATAAGATTTAAATATGTATTTTTCAGTTCAAAAAGAAAATTTTGAAAATTAATTAGCTCCTCACTTCTAAAAGTTCATCTCGGACCCCCTACATATGAGTTCACGTAAACATGTCCCGAAACACTCGGACAAACCGTATACTCGGTCACCTAGCAATATTTACGTTATGATATGGCACAAGGATTCGGTGTGATGAATGTTATAAATAGATGATATACGACACAGTAAACATGTG
>JADDOH010011853.1:0-15911 GCA_016648135.1 Agrypnia vestita
TCCGCACATTTTTGATTTTAGTTTATATAATTTTTATTGTAAGATTTGAATCATTCATGCCTATTAATAAAGTTTCGTAAACATTATTTCTCACTATATTATTTTTACATAACGGTGACCGAGTATTCCACAGACATCCGTGATTCCTATAATAAGTCACGAAAAGTAATGTTTTATCATCTCCCCAACGCGCCATATTTGTTTCATCTGTCGCGGACTGAGAAGATCGCATCGATAATACTAGCCGCGAAGCCCGCGAATGACATAAGCATGCTCATAAATAAGCAAGTCTGTTCACACACGCTCCACCCCTTCTCTATGGTGAATGACAGTGGCATGCTTATAAATCAACCGGCGGTTGATTTTTGAGCATGCCACTAGGTGGCATGCTCATTTCTAGCAATGTGCGTACACACATGCCACTAATAAGCATGCCACTGTCAAGGTCGATACTGCGCATGCTCACGTGCCACTAAAGAAGCATGTGTATCAGACGCCTAAGTGATTGATGAATTCATACCTTTTATAAAATAAATCAATGCAAAATTATTACAAGTATTACAAAATCATCGCGAATTTTTGACATTTCTAAAAAGTTAATCGAATTCATCGAAACAGTGAACTCAATTCATGAATCTATTAGAGATATACTTACTAAGGTTTGGTGTAATTTTAATATTGAAAATTGCAAATGTAAATGAGTTTGTTACATCTTTGCAAATTTCAAGTTTTAAATTATAGCATGTTCTTCCAATTATGTTAATAATATTCTCTCGATAGGGTAATTTCACATTTTGTAGATGTCTGTGAAAATATATTAAAGAGATAGAGAATAATAAATTATATTTTGTAACTCAGTATGGACGGTGTAGGATAATGTTTTCATTCATAATTTTTATAATAAAAATCTTTAAAAAATACGATTCCATTAAAACGCGATATGATTGGGCGTGTCGTAATATGTTTATTTTCTATTTCTAAGGTCACTGTTCGTCATCGCTTTGTTTTTGCTGGTGTTTGTTTGCATGGTTTTTATATAGATTTTGCTGTCTTTGAGACCTATTTTAATAAAATAACTATCTAAGAAAACATTTAAAATAATTGAGAACAGATGTTCACAAGGAAAATCCGAGAATTGATGTTTTAATGTAAGATTCTTTTTTTAATTTTTAGGAATAATTTTCTACATTTGGGTACCATGCAATATTTACAAAACTTTTTCCCTGACATTGTGGACGCACTACACAAAAAGCAGGCTTGTTTTATAAAAAAACGAATGAATATCTTAATACGCGAATGTGCTATTACGTGTTAAACGTCAGATGACATAAAAATTCATGCCAAACGTCACTTGCGAAAATAAGCGCTTTGGCGGGTGTTTAAAATCGTGATTTTCAAAATCCTTTTTTAATGTTAGTATACATATTTAAAAAAAGCTTTTTCAAAAACGTATTGTCACGTGACGTGGCTGCAGGATGAATTAATGAAAACGCTGGAATTTAATTACGGATTTATTGATTACTGATTAATTAATTAATCAAACATACAAAGTCGTTTAAAACTATTTAACTTAATGCTATTGCCTAAATTAAACTATTTCGTAAATATATCACTCGTAAATAGACACTTTATAATCGCTTTAACACCTTTTTTACTATTCATTAGAACATTCTATCCATTTTCCGCACGTATTATTCGCTCCGGTTTACTTCGCTACGTAAGAACTTTCCAGATTATTCGCTGTCGAATTATCGCTCGGCTGACCACACCTGGCTGCTTTCGCTTCTGTTATCGCTGTCGAGTGTGCTAAAAACAACAACCACTCTACTCGCGGGCGCGTCTTATATATATCCGGCTAATGCTGATTGCAAAGTTTCTAGTGTTTGGGAGAAATTTCTCGTGGCTTCCAGGCTTTTGTAGATGTTTCTCGATGCTTCCCGAAAGCCGCAGATTACGCTAGGCCGTTCTGGGATCTTCGATGGTGTTGTGATCATTTCAAACAACTGTCGCTTGACACGAGTGCGTGATTATTTTTAGCCTCGTTACAGTATTTAAGATGTTTCTATTTAAAAAAAAAATTGAAACTACCCTATACCTAAACGCTCTGTCGATACGTCTGAAGGAAAGTTTCGCAGCGCAGTACCTTGTTACAACGAGCCCTCGATCTATTTGCTCTACACAATTAGAGTGCGTAGTAATGCCGATGTGGGTGGGGGGCGAGATATATTGTTTCTCTTTTATTTTTTGTTTTTTATGGGCTTTATTTTATCTAAGGGGTCACCACCAATTTTAAAATACTGGGGTATCTAAATATTGGAATATCTATCTAATTCGGGAAGCAGAGAATAGAAAGAAGAATTTGGAATATACTTACAAGATTTATTTAGTTACGAATACGCAGATTTTTAGCAATACTTTTTAATAAAAACTTAAGACTAGTTATAAAACACTGGATGAACGAGGTCTACGAGGAGAGTGTTAAAAATCGCGTCTCTCCCTCTATTTATAGATATTTGCGAATGCTTCCAGAATATTCTCCCAAAAAAAAAGGTATAGGGCTGTGCTGTCTGCGGCTTCCGACATGATCGATATCTTTCGATGAGAATATCGAAAAATATCGATCCAAGCCTCAGACTACATAAGTATTGCAGCACAGTACCTTGTTACAGCGAGCCCTCGAACTATTTGCGCGACACAATTAGAGTGCGTAGTAATGCCGATAATAATTCAGGGCGAAGGTTCCGCTCCGCGCAGTGGGGGCTGGTGATGTATTCCGCGAGGCGCCAACCTTTTAGTTTATTCGACAATTAGGGTTCCGAACCATTAACCGACGGCGCGCCGTAAATTCCTGGCGACACCTTTAATTCCTGAGCCCCTGGAAGTGGATTCCTTCCATTCGCCTAGAGCCTTATTTTAATCCGTTTTATCGGGCTAATCGTGCTGGTCCTAAAGTGTATTTACACTAATCTAAAATTTACATACGGCAACGTTAAATTTCGACGACAGTCTTGTAAACATCATGAACATGCTAGCTGTAGCCCGTCAAAAATGACGTTACTTTTACATGTCGGTTCCTAAGGAATAAGTTTGTATTTATTTTTATAAAAAAAAATTATAAAAGGAAAAATAAATTACGACGGTTACGACGTCAGTTACGACGGACGGCAGGATGGACAGACAGCGAAATCATTACAATTGGGATTGTATATCTACGACGTACACAGGGTATCTCGTAGCCAGTAGCAAAAACTTCGGGAGGTCTTCTTCATTCAATTTTCATTAGAAAATATTTTTATACTTGTGTGGAATGATCTTTATACTAAAAATATTCTTTGCGCTTTGGATGAAAAATAGTTAAGGAGGTAAGCGATATTTGAATTTTTTTCATTTCTCATATGTGGGGTATAAAAGCAAAGGCAGCAATATTAAAAAAAAATAATAATAATTTGAATGCAATCGCCGAAGATTACTAATTTAAAATGTACTGAATTCTAGATTGTTTGTTCCTATTCTTTCCACAATCATATTTTCTATAAACTTGTAGAAAATGTTTTCTATAAAACCTCAAATTCTGTGCATTGAAAGTGGCTAATCCTCGATGATTGCATAATTTTTTTTTAATATAGCTGCCTTTGCCTACCCCACATATACAGGTTGTCTCGAAGGTATTTAAAAAAAAACTCGAGGGGTTTCAAAGTTGGAAATTTCAACATTTAAGGAGATAAGCGATATCAAAGTTTCCATTTTTTTTTGCAAACCCATTTTGCGTAATCCTAATCATTCGCCTCTACCGGCTGGAATACAAACTTGAGGACGACGCGACCAAAGCGACCAGCGGCGCGTCGCTCGCGGCCGGCCTCAGTGACCACTAGCGAAGGGAAAAACTTCATTTCAAAATGAAGACTACAACACACACACGTTCACCAGTTTGAAGACTACAAAGTGTACACTACAATTGTAGTACTACGAAATGAAGTGAAGTAAATGAAGTGAAGTAATGAAGTAATTGTAGTATTAATGAAGTGAAGTAATGAAATGAAGTAATTGTAGTATTAATGAAGTGAAGTAATGAAATGAAGTAATTGTAGTATTAATGAAGTGAAGTAATGAAATGAAGTAATTGTAGTATTAATGAAGTGAAGTAATGAAATGAAGTAATTGTAATAATAATGAAGTGAAGTAATGAAATGAAGTATTTCTTTCCCAAATAAAAATTTAGCGAGCTAAAAAAAAAAATAAAAAAGGTCGCCAGACAGATTTCTTCGTTCGATTCCAAAAAATTTTCAAACCATGGGGGGGGGTTGTTACAGTTTCCAGACATTTCTCCGTTTAGCTACATCAACTTCCCAAAAATTTCTTCATAGCTCCCAAAATTTTTCAAACCATGGGGGGGGGTTGTTACAGTTTCCAAAGATTTCTCCGTTTAGCTACATCAACTTCCCAAAAATTTTTTCATTACTCCCAAAATTTTTCAAACCATGGGGGGGGGGGGTTGTTACAGATTCCAGAAAATTCTTCATATATCTACATCAACTTTCCAAAAATTTCACGTAAAAAATACACTATTTAAAATGTGTTTCTCATACTTTCGATAACTTTGAAGTGTATGTACTTTGTAGTATTCGCTTTGAAATGAAGTGTACTATTTGAAGTTTATACTTTCAATAACTTTGGTATTTGTAGTTTGTAGTGTGCACTACACATCAAAATGTGCGAAGTGTGCACTTCAATGTAGTGTAGTACTACATTGTAGTAGTGAGTACAGAGCGGACCCATCACTACAGCTGACAGACCTTTGACAGACTTTGTTTACAGAGGGGTTCACGACTGTTTCGATAGTTTTTTAAGAAAATTTTAGATTGTCACCATGCCAAAAACCATTAAAAGCGGTGTTCGGGAAATAATCTTGAAAATGCACACGTTTTTTGAAGAGGAACAACGTCTAAAAGCCTCAATTATACCGTTTGATTTTGTTCATAGACTTATTGCCGCCACTTCAGGTTAGTGCTGCCATGCAGTTATAATGATTTTCCCATACTTAGTTTTTTATTTACTATTATACAATTTCTTCAGGTATTTCTGAATCGGCAATTTACAAAATAGTTAAAGAAGGTAAAGTGGCCTTGGAAATGGGCATTAAAATATCTACACCCGGAAAAAAAAGAACAAGGATAAGTGGAAAAATTGAATTAGAAGCCGTAAGATGAGAAAAGTTTTAGAACATATTTTATTCGATAATTTTTTTACATATAATTTTTATTATTTATACTTTTTATTACATAATTCATTAACGAGTTCATTTGTATAAACATCTTTTTTCAAAAATAATTTTTTTTATTTATGCACATTAAAGACTGGTTGCATCAACTTCCTTTATAGCAATAGTTCATAGATTCTTACGAGAGCGAGTTGTTTGATCGGTGGAAAATGCAAAATATCTATACTTTGAACGAAAGATTATAAACCAAGTTGATACAACGGCCCTAAACCGATTGATATCCTTAGGTGTTACTGAGTTAAACATGGTGGTCATGATCATTAGGTATGAGACACCGAATAAAACCGGCGCCACACTGCGCGGATCTTCCGCCGCGTCTCTTCTGTCGTGGAACATCGCTACATTTCTTTCTATACAATATGCGCTTATTAAACACACTACGCGGATGATCGGTCGATCTATTTGCTTTTTGCCGATTTGGCGCAACGGAAAAGACGCGGCGGAAGATCTGCGTAATGTGGCGCCGGCCTAAAAGAATTATTATTGTTTGTTTTTTTTTCCTGAAAATTGTGTTTTTCTTTGATTTTGAAAAAACGCCATTTTGTGACGTTGTGTATTTTACGAATGTATATTTTGATAAATTTATTTGTACGTTAGTTTACATTTTTTGTTTTTTATCGTGTCGTCTACTACTGCTTAATAACTTGTTTAAGAAAAAACGAATTTACATAAAATTCCCTACAAATGAGATAATTTTTAGACTATGGGCAGTACCACAACGATTGGGACGCCCTCCTTTATTCTCCAGATAAGTTGGACGGACTATATCTCCCTATTCTTACCATAGCAATAATGTTATATAGTCCGTCCAACTTATCTGGAGAAATTTGGGTCTTGTTGGTGGAATGGTACATGCGCAAACTTCCCCCCACTACGCCGTAAAATTTCAAGATGTTTGCCGTCTACTTTACCAACCAGGAAAAAAAATTGTGCCATTATTTTTTTTATTATTAATTAGGGAGTGTCCATAAACTACGTGTTTCCATTTTGAACTCTTTTAAACTCCTTCTTCCCCAATACAACCCTAACGAGGCTTTCGTTCTGACCCCCCCCCCCTCCGAGGGGAACGTAATTTTTTCCTGTTAATTCCAAAAATATTTTGTGCTATTTTCTCTTACCAAAACTATTTTTCAACTATTGAGTATAAAATGATCAAGACATTTACATAATTAATAAGAACAAAAAATAATCATAATTCTAAAAAACTATATACAAAACAATGGTATACCTATGAATTATATATTTTTTAATAATTGGTGACACTACACACTCCTGCAAATTTCCAATGATTAACGGAACAAAAATAAATTATTTTCTCACTAGCGAGGGCAGTCCTATGTGCAAGCGAACACTTTTGTTTTTTTATAAAAAAAAAGAATTTGAGTATAGTTAGCTGGTACCTAAAGCCTGCTTCACACGTGACAATGTATCGCTACCATTTATTGGCGCAAACCGATCTGCGCAGAATCAGAATCGCAGTTTTAATTGTGTCGAATAAAATAAATGAAAGAATTACGTAGCTCGACTCTGACCCGCTCCCTCCCCCCATTTAGCCCAACTTAGCATTCTAACTACCCCCCCCCCCCCTAAACAGACCACGTAGTTTAGGGACGCTCCCTTAAGAACTTTGTATAAATCACTTTATGTCTACCGGTTTCGATACCACTGTATTCTTCGTCAGGACGGACGCATAGTCGGACGCATCCATTACTTATTTTAGTAATCAAATTATTTTTAAATGAAGGCGTGACTCCAGTTTTGGTGGGGGTAATTGACAAGTAGACACCAAAATGTGAAATATATCAAATAATAGGTTGTTCCGGACGGGAACGCGCAAAAATATGGGGTGATTCCACCGCCTTACGGTCAGGTCAACCTGATGGCACCGATATCGCAGATTCTCAGACGAAAGCGAGATCGTATAAAAATTCGCTGAGAATCTTAGAGCGGTCCAAAGGCTGAAGCAGGAGTCGAGTAGAGAAGAAGAGAAAGTCGCAAGTATATCTGGAGGTGAACGCAGGAGCAGAACTGAATTCTGGGTTCCTGCGCCACGTAATTTATTTCATCAAAAAATCAGGGCCCGCACGCCCAGGCGCATTTTCAACGACCAGTCAGAGGTCGGCATTTCGGAAACCGACGACACCGACCTCTGTCTGACGGCGGGATCACTACTCATAATTCGAGTCGCAGCTCTATGAGCAGTGGTCCCGTATTCAAAATATTAATAAACATGTAACTAAACATTCTACTATAGTTATAACATACTATTTTTACACATTTATATTTTATCTTTCTTTTGTTTCAATAACAAATGTCTCTCAGGTTCATCCTTCATGGAGATAATCGGTAAAAAGGGGGCCAGACTCGCCAAGCTGGGTGCAATAATTTCGTATATTTGGTCTCTCTGGCGAGCCTGGCTACACAAATTCAATATTTTTTCTACATAAAATTATGTAAAGCCATATACAAGTGATTGCGAACAAAATCATATTAATTTTTACATTTTATAATTTTTGTATAAAAATGGCGACTTCGGTACGGTACCGATGTCGCAAGAGGGTACTGAATTGTGTTTGATAAAAATGGCGACTTTGGCACGGTACCGATAAAATGGCGACTTCGGCACGGTACTGATGTCGCTAGAGGGTAAAACCGATGCCCCCGGACTGTGGCGATACCGTACTGCAGTCGCCCAATATTACGATTTGGGAAGATTAAAATCTTTTTCAAGAATCAAATCATACCGCCACGATTTCTTCTTACATCGCTTACAACATACACAAAAACATTTTTAACAACAAAATTAATCCGATAACGACCTCCCAGTGATGTCAAAAATAAACTTTAAAAAACATACATACAAAAATTACAATAAATAACTTCGGTTATTTTTAATAAAAAATGCGTCGAGCGCGCTAGGCATACCCAAAGGGTTTTATTTATTCTTGCCCATCTGCGCGCTCGCGCTCACAATTCATGTGATAAAAAATGCAATAATTAATTCTAAAAAATCAAAATACAAAAAAATCACTTTTTTCTTTAATAAAATGTTCATCAGTGCCAACATATGGAGATTGGTAAAAAAGGCCCGATTAAGGGCCACCGGTTTTTTCTTGTCCGACACATAGGTTATTCATAAAATTCAACTGGTTATGAATTATATTGGCTTTAGTGTTCAGGCATTACTTGATTTCTAATATTTCTAAGCTATCCAATCTAAGGGCTCTTTTATTTACATGGAGAATCTCAATACGGTTTTAAATGTGTGGCCTGTTTCCAAAAGATGGTTCGCGATTTGAGGAAACAGAGGGACGACATCCTATTGGCCGGCAGGCTGTCCTCCGAAGAGATGAAAGAATACTAAAATACGCATCCTATACTCTCGGCTAGAGTATAAAGTAGAGCGGAAAATTGGTCTACAGAAATAAAAGTTCTCTCGCCCTACTCTCGACTAGGACATTGTCACGTAAAACAAATCGCGTAAAACAAAAACTACTACATTTCAAATTAATATTAATGTTCCTCATCATTTGGAAACTCGATATGGATTTTTCTAAGGCAGGTTATCCATTTTATTTAAAACCATCAACTTGAAACCGTAATTTTATTTTTTTACTTAAACATTATATTTTAAATTCGATTTGGAGTTAAGTCCAGATTCCCGCTTGTTCTACACACCCACATAAAATAGATTATTGTAAAAGATTCACCATCACATTTCTTTACTCGCCTTTCCGAAAATCAATGTTTTTTGGAACGAAGTTCCTTAACGCGGCTTGCGGTAGTTGACTGGTAGAAATCGTCACATAAGCGAAAAAGCTAAAAATGCGACACACGCATGGAAATTTTGTTAAAACTTACTTGTTTTGTTTTAAATCATACGTGAGTTACATTATCTCATTATTGCAATTTTGCAATGAAGATTCAAGAAATAGATACTTTACCAAGTATGTCTAATACAAACTTATAAAGTAAGTTAATCAAATTGTGTGTTTTGGTACAAGTATTTTTTACTGTTTATATACGTTTAATGTTATTCGAATGTTTACTATTTACTATTTCTATACATTACAGAGATAATGGTGAGAGACAATAGTGAAATCATAAACTCAGCGTCAATAAGAGTATCGAAAAAGAAAAAATCTAAAAACAACTTCACAACGTTGAAACGTTGAAACTTTATTATTTATCTTGCCAGATATGATGTAGCTTTCGCATGAGAATAAAAAATTCATTCGGAATTGAAGAAAAGGCATAAGGAACTTCATTCCTGATGGGGGTCCTCCGATCGCACACGTATTTTGCGCACGCATATATTGTACACTTATAATAAAAAATTTAAATGGAACTTTTCCGGCCAGCTTCATTTATTTTTAACATACTCATATTTCTCGAAATATTTTTCTTTAACTTTATTACTTGCGTGAATAAAATTACCCGAAAAAGAACATTTCTCATATAGGTATAGGAGCTACACAAATTTAGCATTTCATAAAATGGATTTTTTTTCGTTTAATCAAAGAGATATTTTTTTTAAATATTAAATTATTATTTGAGGACGCAATAAGTAAGGAAACTTGTGAATAATTTAATTACATTGAGTTTCGCTAAAATAAAATAATGTGAGTAATTAATACTCTCTTATTATTATTTATATTTATTATTATTAATAATAATATTAAAATCACTCAATAATTACTATTTAAATCACAAATTTAAACTTCTCACAAATCAGTTTTTATAATAATTAAAAAAGTCACGAGATGCGGGTCAACAATTTTCAAATTTATTTAAGTTTCCGATACTCTGAATAATCTTTTAGCGAAATGATATAAGTTCATCCACTTTGATAGTTAATTAACACATTGTAGCTATAAGTAGTATTTTATATTGGTACTTCTTATTAATTTGAACATTGTTATCACGAGTTATATTTATATCGATTATGTTATATTTTAGTACATACATTGAAAAATACCGATTTCTAATCATGGCCGTCTCTAAACAAAGTACCGTTATCTCAAATATTTGACGTTTCAATGTTGTGAAATTGTGCCAAATACAAAAATGTCGCTACGTGTTTACTTTCAGTGAGAAGTTTTTCATTTTATTTTCACAGTAACTTATTTCCATTTTTCTAATATGAAGACCAAATCTATGTCTACAAATAAATCAAGCAATAAGGATACGTAAGTTCGAACACAAACAAGTACATTTTTAATTTAAGATGTCCACCAGAAAACGAGTTTTTTTTTTATGTAAATGAATCTGGAACGCTTTCGTTTTATGAATTAAAATTGATGCCGTGAATTGAAATAAAGTCTTTCGAAGACAAATATTTTGATTTTTCACTAAGCTTGTGATTATATTTAATTTTTATGCACGGGTTATCAATCACATTTACCTACTTTCACCAATGGTTCATGATTCTTGGCAAGTTGAATTTTTGACCACAGGTTTTCGTGGATTTCAATTTGAGATAGTTATAAATATATAAAGTTATATAATGAACCTATTTTTAGAATTGTGATATAAATTTGTGTTTTGTTTTTAGATTATGGTGGACAGTTTTCATTGGAATAGTTGTCGCTACCGCAGCAACAAGATTTTATAAGGTCACAGAACCTGACCACGTTTGGTGAGTTTCAGACTTCACTGTACTCACACCACTGTAAACATCTCTTTTATTGGCATTTAGTGTTTTATATAAAAATCCTGAAAGTTTTTGTTCCATTTACATATTCCTCTAATGAATGAAATGTACCTTTTAATATACGTATATATTTTTTTACAATCATTTTGAAAAATGCAAGTCAAGTGTTATATATAACTAAAAATTATAACCGAAGTAAATAAGTCAAAAAAAATTTTTAAAAAAAATAGATAATCGAAACACAAGAACATCTGACATTCTTATAAATATATATTGTAATCATCATACAACTATCATTCGAGTCACTTTTTTGAAAGCTAGGTATTACCACTAGGTTTACGGGCATTTTTTATATACCTATCTCTAAGGGACCCGTCAAATTGACGGATGCACATAAGTACTTCGTTTTTTCGTAATAAATGATTTATTTAACTGTTTTATTTGACTGAAGTCCTCAATTGTTCAATAGAAATGGTTCAATTATTTTTTAGAATACAATGCGCTTACATTTCTGTGCAGTCTTTGATATGTTCTAACGTGCTCGTATCAATTATTAGTTTGAAGGCAGTTCGCACATGACCCGACATCACATTTCTTTTGGAATATCCAGTAGGTCTTGGGACACCTTTGAATATTGTGTGAATGGGTATCTACCGCTGGACCCACTTGCTTCAAAGCCCATCCATTGTGTTCCATCGACAGCAAGTAATTCTGTTGTATTGCTTTTGGAGGTGGATGACTCTTTCTCGAAGTCGGTGCTTGAGGAAATGCGTATTCTTTTTCTACCAAGACCTGGAATGTTTTCTTCTTATGATGACTCTTGTCATTTCGCTGTCGAAGGATTCGGAAGTCTTGAATTCATGTTCACTTTCACTTTTAAATGCTCTTTCTTCAGAGCTAAGATCGGAATGTTCTTAGATCGATGTTAGAAATTTCTATCAATAATTCCAAATACTTTCTTGATTTACACATGGTTGCTAAAAATGGGTGAAGGTAAAATAAATATTATTGCAAAAGTAATTAGTAATTATTATGAAACTACAATTAGTAATTATTAGAAAATTACAAATTAAAAATTCTTACAATAAGTAGATTTTTTCTTTGCAAATATTTATACGCATTGCTAAAATTTTAAAACTAGATATACGTCTTCACATACAGGCTACAATTCTAAAACTGAAGATTGTCATATGGTCAACTTTGCCAGAAATCAACCCTCGAAGAGACTTTTTTTATTGCCCCATAAATCATAATGCTCCAAATGCGTTACGCAGCGCATAGGTTCTCGTAATTGGTGTTTGAAACAAAAACATTGATGATATTCTTTCTTCATTGCTTCACACAAATTGTAGAAATATGATTATGTTGTTTCAAAAGGGATATTCTTTAAACTACCAAATCCTTTAATTTGACGGGTGTCCGTAGAGATACGTATAAAGCAACAATATTTTCTAAAATAAGAGGTTTCCGAATAAAAAAAACAGTAAATATATTTATACTTATCCATTATAAAAACTCATTGAAAAAAATCAGAAAAAATTTCTGCCTGTTTAGTAAAATTTACAAAGCAAATCGGAAATCCGTCTATTTGACGGGTGCCGTAAACCTAGTGTTAATATTAGTCACTAATTACTAATTTATATTGTTTTTATGAGTTTTAGTTGTGTTTCATTATTACACATGTCTAACTTTTCATCTCCCGAACCTATGTACAGGTATATGTATATACCTTTATAGGACTTAATATACTTATGTAATATATATATATAATTATTATTATATATATATATATGTGTGTATATATATTATATCTTGTATATTTTCTTTTGGGATTCAATAAATAAATAAATTAAATAAATAAAAATAATTGCAAATACACGACTCCAAATATGAAAAAAATACTTATAATTGCACACAGCTGTACGACACTAAAATACAATATTGAACATATTAAGTAAGAGAATCATCATCATCATCACTCTTGGCACTACAACCCCTGGTGGGTCTTAGCCTCCTCAGTAAGTAAGAGAATAAAATAGGAAAATATGAACACATACTAAAAACTTTAGGGCGTTCTCTTGTTGCACAATAACACTGATTCAAAATTTACACACAACTTCAAATTAGTCAAATGGTGAAAAAAAAACACATAGTCACACACAGTCATACTGCACGAAAATACAATATTAGGCATATAAAATAAGAAAATAGAACAAGTAGGTAAGTTCAAAATACACCACTTAACGCTGTTCATTTTCATTTAATTATTCGTAATAGTAGTAATTTAGCAAAAAGCATAGATTCTTATGAAAATGAGTTATCTGATTGGTGGAAGACATAAAATTCTATACTTTTTGCTTAAGGCTGGACATGCTGCAAATGCATATTTCGGCTTTTTTTTACGAAAATGTGGGTTTTTGTTATTCATTTATATCAGAATGTATATTCTGCAATTTTTTTGGGCAATAACTTAGATAGAACCTTTGTTCGTACATAAAAGTAGTAAACTGAACATTATTTACAATAATTAAAAAAATATAAGCATTAATCAACAGGCCGCGGCCAAAATTTTTCATTTTTACTGTCCTAAGTCGGAAAAACTTTTAATGAATATTTATATGTATGCATAGTATGTTACTTTATACATATAAAGTTTACTTCATTTTTTTTTTACGAAAATGTGGGTTTTTGTTATTCATTTATATCAGAATGTATATTCTGCAATTTTTTTGGGCAATAACTTAGATAGAACCTTTGTTCGTACATAAAAGTAGTAAACTGAACATTATTTACAATAATTAAAAAAATATAAGCATTAATCAACAGGCCGCGGCCAAAATTTTTCATTTTTACTGTCCTAAGTGGGAAAAACTTTTAATGAATATTTATATGTATGCATAGTATGTTACTTTATACATATAAAGTTTACTTCATTATTTTGAATCCGTACTAAGATAATTAAAAAATGTTCAATATTAATAATGTTATTATGTTTTTAATTTTAAAGAAATTTTTACATTTTTTGTTGATTTTAAAACGCTTTTTATTCTTATAAAAAGATGATTTTAAACAGTATAATCTACTTATTCCCGTATTTTGAGGCTTTACTTACTAATTAAAAGTTAGTTTTTTTATTAAAAACACCTCAGTTATTATTTAAAAATAAAAATTCCCAAGTATGAAATGCGCCAATAAATGACGTTATTATAAAACAGAATGCAGTTGGCAGCGGTAAATGAAGTAAACTTTATTAAAAAAAGTTAAACATATGCATACATATAAATATTCATTAAAAGTCCCGCCTAGGACACTAAAAATGATTTTTTTGGCCGCGGCCTGTCGATAAATGCTTATATTTTCTTAATTATTGTAAATAATGTTCACTTTATTACTTTTATATAAGAAAAAAATTATATATACTTGTATATAAGAACTTTTATATAAAGAATTATTACTTTTAGGGCAAACCTTCTTTCTAAGCTATTGCCCTAAAAAATTCGGTCGAGAATATACATTCTGATATAAATGAATAATAAAAATTTACATTTTCCTAAAAAAAATGCTGAAATATGCATTTGCCGTGAATGTTCAGCCTTAACTATTACCATTAACCACTGATCAAGCAACCGACCCTTCCGTGTGTATTTACATTAATAATAAGACTTGCAGCGCTCTCTTAAGCTTGACACTCTTGACAGGGATTCCCAAAATGTCGTGATTGGGAATTATCTCAATTTCGCAATTCTGCATATTCATAACTTAATGAGTTTATATATATAGTGTTAGTTAAAAAATATTTTTACATTTTATAAAGAATTTCGAAACATAAAAAACAATTTTTTATTGCCCAGGTTAATACGGCCCCGGATAATCGGGAATCTGCTGTAGTTTAAAATTTAAATAATAATAAATATTATTTTAGTACACTAGAGTTTTTTGTTGTTGTAGAAACATTTTTACATCTACAATTCTCAAAAATATAACAATTTCACAGAGGAAGATGTGCCATAATGATTATTGTTATTCTTGTTCTAAATCTGTTTTCTTATCAATTTCAGTTGGGATGAAACACATTTTGGTAAAATGGCCAGCTGGTACATAAACAGGACATTCTTTTTTGATGTCCACCCACCTCTTGGAAAGGTAAGGGAGAACTAGCTGGAAGCTTCTTACTTCCTAGACTATAGGAAGTAAGAAGCTTCCAGGAAATGTCTGATGGCTCTGGGACCTAGAGCCATCAGACATTTAGTATACATTATTTATTTATGTATTACATTACATGCTCATACATACTATGTGTTTGAGCTTACATATTACATAAACTATGTATAACACAATTATATAAGTTATGTATTTTATTGTTTTAATAGACTAGAAGAAAAATTGTAATAAAAATAATTTTAAAAAAAGCTAACATCTGTTGGTACACATGGAGACCTGCTGAGATGGGTGTGTTTCTACCTACAAAACCGTAGCCAAGCAGTAGTGGTAAAGGGTTACAAGTCGTGCTTCTCGTTCATTCCTTCTGGTGTTCCACAAGGGAGTCGCTTGGGGCCACTCTTCTTTAATATATATATACATGATATTGGCACCTGCTTCCTTAACTCCAAATTTAGCCTCTACGCTGATGACATGAAACTTTATAGATACATTGCAAACGAAAATGACTGTAAATTATTACAAGATGACCTAGACAGGCTGACACACTACTGTACGCTCAACTCCTTGGCTCTAAAACCTAAAAAAATGTCATAGTGTCATCTTCACCAGAAATACAAACCCAATAGGATTTAATTATAACATTAACAATGTACTTGTCTCGCCTGTCAAAGTAATCCATGATCTCGGCGTACTATTGGACTCAAAATTGACATACCTGGAACACATTAACGCCATAATCGATAAGGCGTATATAATGCTTGGATTTGAACTTCGAATAACTAAACCTTTCAATAGCACTCAGTCTTTGAATGTATATTC
>JADDOH010011854.1:0-22986 GCA_016648135.1 Agrypnia vestita
ACCGGTCACCGGACATTCTGTACATTATGTATTGTGTAATAAATTTACACCCTGACAACTTCTGTTACGCGACAGGGACGCCCTCCCTCGCACGCCAAGTTATAGTGGTACGTCTATAGAAGCAAATATTCTCGTTTTCTCGCACAATGTTGTTCTATATCCAAATTTGAAGAAATGGCACAAAAATATTTTGGTTTCCAAATGAGTTCTGTCACATCTGAAAGGCTCTTCTCAAAAAAAATAGATACGCGAACACGGAATACGTGTCACATCAATATTCTTACTGTTTTCGAACTAATCCAAAAGCCTGTGCTATGAAAATAGAATTGAATTATGAAAAACTAAATTGCTGGTGTCCTGGAATGGGACTCGAACTACCGACCACCAGATCTGGTCGCTTCTAATTTTGAAATCTTAACTGTCTGTATCGGTATTGTCGATACTTTTTTATAAATATTGGTATCAATCGTATCAGCAGAAGTGCGTATATCGATGCATCCCTAGTTAAAACCCTCAATATCCGTAGAGCACACATGAGAAGATGTATGAATGTAGCCGAAGCAAAAATGGTATGGCAAGAATAATGTGGTGTTCTATCCTTTCTGCCTATCTCTACAGGAAATGGCATGATAGTTAGTTAGTAAGAGCCAGGAGAGTATGGTGAATAAAATGCTACTTACATTTAATGCACACAATTCACAATTACAAATAACAAAAGTTACCGAAAATACATTTGCTTGATAAAATCAGTCAAGAAAAACAGTATATTTCCAGTTTGGAAGTATTTCCAGTTATGCAAAGTTTCAAATCAAAGGAATTTGAATTAACGGGATTTTATTAGATTATTGCTTTCGCTTCAGGATTAGTCGAGAACTTTAATTGTAAATATGAATCATATTTTAAAGTTCTGAATTTATTGTTATTGAAACCTGTTCCTGCCATTCATTGTATTTTTGTTCTCAGGTCAAATATAGAAAGAAGTGTGTATAAATATGAATATTATGATGCATGTTAAGAAGAAAAAATGATTAATGAAAAAAAAATTGTTCATGTAATAACCGATTCACAGTTTAAATTATTAATTTATAAAAAAATATATTATGATTTGTTAAATATGTCAAGCTATAAATAAAGTCTTTATTTTAGAAAAATGATTTTTTCTGTAAATAGTTAACATTTCCTTTTGTTTTTCCGGAAAAAAAAAATTAGAAAAATTATCATTTCAATCAACGCAATGACTTATAACAAGATCCAGATCAAAATTACAGACTCAAATGTCAATAATCTATAATAAACTTTTTTTTTTTAATTTTATGTCATCAAAATAAAATGTAAATATATATACAAACATATTTGACGTGATTAATTTGGTGTAACGATGAGACATTCCTGTTTATGATTAGGGGTCTGAGCTTCACCCTAACAAGCCATAAATTAACCCCAATTTTTGTTACACAAATAATTAACTCAGTTTGACAAATAATAAGAATATCAATGTGACTTGTGAAGTATCTATTTAACTTTATAAAAATCAACCACTACAACATCATAAGACTATTCTTAAAATTTTCATCCATTTTATATCTAATACAGCAGTCACTTCTCGCCTGTTGCATTTTAAACAGTAATTATAGATTTATTATTTATTGAAAGATTTTGGAGATTCAAATTTAATTCTGAAGAAAACGCAATTCCACTAATGCTGACCATAGATGCAAAACTGCCACTATCCTTATGGAGCCCATATGGATACTGCTTGACCACAATAACTTGGCATGCAGCGACTTTGGAACTAAAACCCGCCCCGCCCGCACCCGGCGGTAACCCCTCGCCCTGTCATTCAGTACAATTTTGTATTTGCTCGGGAGCTGTGACATCTTGATTACCAATATACACTGAATTATTATATCCAAAACATCCTACGCAGTCCGGAATGGTGCAAGAACAATTGCCAATAAAGTATTAAAGTTTTGCGAAGCTGAAAAAGCAAATAATGGACCAATAGATGGTTTGACAGATAAAACGGCCGCCATTACGGCTTGGTTTCTTTAGTGCTGCCCGACCAAATTTCTGTTAAAGGCTAGGACACCGGTCACCGGACATTCTGTACATATTGTGTAATAAATTTACACCCTGGCGACTTCTGTTACGCGACAGGGACGCCCTTCCTCGCACGCCAATTTATAGTGGTCGAGTTCTAGTGGCAGTTTTGCATCTGTGCGCCACATTTGCAATATCATATTCAAAACATAACGCATCAATTGTTGTCTGGAGCAAAAATAAACTATTGTATTAATTTAATAGTCATACATAAATATTTTTTAGTTAATTAATTTAAAAAGTTAATAAAACCTTTATTTAAAAAATTATGGAAAAATATTAAATAAAAAACCGGTTGATTTTTGAATTTTTTATTTAATTTAAATCATTAATATCGTAAAGTGGTTTATCACATAATTTGAGGTGTTTTTACAAGCAAACAAAATACATTCACTCCTCCGTTATTACATTTTAATTTTGCTAAATTATCTGATACGTAATACCAGGGCAGTGCAACGAGAATATTGAAGTAAGACATTTACTTAATCACATATTTGGATAAAAATCGATATAAAAGATGTATCTTGTAATATTCCAATCACATTTATTTTCATATTTTAATATTACATAATAATCTGTCACACAAATATTTTAATTCAATGTTATTTTCTCAAATATATGTCTGCGTGAAAGTCATGCTTCATTGTACTCACTGCACGCGCCTGCGTAATACACTGGTCCGTCTGGCGAGACTAGGCGCATGGCAGAGGGAGGGTGGAGGAATCTTGAGGCGGCCAAGGCCCCTCTGGGTTGTAGCGCCACGAAGGACTAAATGGTCATAAAAATATCAATAAAAACTGGGCTCAATAAAGTCGGCAGGCAGTTAATGAGAGTTATAATAAAATTCCTTTATGTATATGATATTGCAGTTATGTAATTGGTTTAGATACCATCGAAGGTGACAGTGTCTAGAATGCTGATGGTATTAATATGAAGGAGATGCTGATGAAAATATTATAAACCGCAAAGTTTTTGCTGCAAATGAGAAAAAAATGTGAACCAAGTAATTTAATATTGCCAGTTGAAATTATTGCAAAAAGCTCGCCTATTGACGCTTCATTAAAGCTTTTCATCTACTTATTTTTATCACCTATATTAATCAAATTGTATTACAATGCCCATTGAGAATTACCAAAGGTAAAATTCTCCAAAAAGAACTTTAATATCTTGTAATTTTATTTATTTTCCAATGCCATGCAAGATTTTTAACTTTGACATTGTGTTTTGCCTGTTTTGCCTTTGTTTTTTGTGTTTTGCCTTCAGCAGACTTATCTGTAATGAGACAAACAAAATTTATAAGCAGTTAAATTCATTTTCAATATCAAATACAAAAGAATAATTATTAATATTATAATGAATTAAATGAAGAAACGTATCATCAAATTTATCGATAATAATTTAATCAATGTATAATAATCAATATACATATAGAGAGATTATTTATTAAAAAACTAATCCTGTACGGTGGACCCTCAATACAGGTAACCCCCGTTCATCGCGGGGGATACGTTCTGGACACGGTCGCGATAAGCGAAATTTCGCGATCAACGGGGGATTTTGAAAAAAACATAATATTCGAAAAACACATTATTAATAAAAAAAACAATAATGCAAAAAAAGTAATAACACAAAAATGGTTTACGTTAAATAATTAATAATTCATTCATTTTGTTCCGCGTTGCAAAAAGGAATTTTGATTCCCTTTTTTGGCCTCTCTACGTTTATTGTACAAAATTTGACAATAACTGTCAAGTAATTAATGCATTACAGCCACATTTTACAGCACTCACTCGCTCGTAATCTTCATCGTTCTCTTCTAACAACTCCATGCATTGATTGTGAAGAAAAGGGTCTTTTCAATGGTTTTAACACATAATTTTCGCACGGGAACAGATTCGGAGACGTCATTTTCCAGAGCGTACGACAGTCCTGCGTGATGCGTTTCCGACTAGAAGAAGCGTTAGGCGATGCTTGAACGCTTTAAATTCAGAAGCAGTCTTTTCGTCTATAGAAATAAACGTACGTGTTGGCATTCTTTTCCAATAGAGTCCCGTCTCATCCACAATAAAAATTAAATTTTGTGGATAATTTCCCCTTTCCACAATTTCACGATACTCCATTGGATATTTTTCAACTGATTCTACATCTGCACTAGCTGATTCGCCAATCATTTTAAGGCTATGCAAGTTTGATCGTTTTCTAAACCGATCAAACCAACCTTTGCTTGCTTTAAAAACTTCTTCTCCGTGCTGAGTGTCTAAATGATCCCAAAGACTAAGTGATTTATTCATTATGATTTGGGCATGTGGTTTTGAGTTAGGTCCTCTATCCATTTGCTTAATAAATTTTCTATTTCTGTCATTAACTTGTTGTGGGCCGTAAATTTTCGGAATTTTTTGTGTTTTTTCTTTTTACGAAAAAACCATGAAAACATGCGTATATTAAAAAAAAAACACACATTCATATTATTTTATCGTCAGTGTCGAAACGCAATGATTTTTTTATCATTTAAGTAAAAAAAATAATCTTTTTTTGAATTTCCATAATGTTGCCAGCGCAACATTTTCTGAAAAATAATAATAATTTTTTTATTTGTTTATTAGAGACAACACTACTATTAATAATAATAATCTTCTTCTGTGTGATATATTTTGTTGCACGGCACGGCACACGACGGGAAATCGCACTCATAACACATAAATATGATACACTTTCACACACACACATATTTCAAATAAACGCAACAAAATTGCGTGTATTTTTGTTAATAAATCACTATTAGTATTCAATTGAATCATAAACCAACAAAAACTGACAAATATCGCAAAACATATCGTATATATTTGTGTATACGTGTACAAATAAATCGAAAATCGAAAAAAATAAATCGTATTTCCCGCGCACATTGCGCGTGACCTTGACGATGGAATATTTGAATTTCGATTGCACAACACGCGATCGGGGCGACATCTACAACTTCTCTATACGATTTTGACGGCAGAAAAACTTCCGTTTTGATTGTTGATTTAAAATATAATCGGTGATGTTTTTGAGTTGAAAATGGAACGACAGGTCACAACAGGATTTCTCTATTGGGAAAAAATTACGATTTTCAAATTCGATACGCGGCCGTCGATAAATAAATTATTTTGTGCCTGTCGGATATGTGCGTCCGCGGCCCAGGGGGGGTTAAAAAACTTCTGGTTCGTGAGACTTTCGTCGCTGTAATTGAAGTAACACTCTCACCAGTCTTTTTAATTTTGTCGTTTTGTTGCACAGTTTATCGCGCTGTAGACTCGGCCAATTTGAAATCCCTTCCCGCAACTGTAATTTGTAACTTTCGATAATTTTTCTTTTCTAAAATCACTACATTGCGAGTTTTCTTAACTGATTCTTCACATTGTCTTTTTGACATTTTAAAAATTACGACGCGATGAAAATATGAAGTTAATTTGATTAGGATGCATTTGAAATTGCAGCTAAGCTTTAACACTGATAAACTCAAATGCGCTGACTCAACCCTACTAGGGACCAGGTACCGGCGTTGTTTTGTAATTTTCTCACTCTTGTAATTTTACATATGCAATGTTTGTGCATGTGCAGCGTGAGAGTGAGCGAGAAATAAGATAGAACACATGAGTCACCATTCATTTTGACAATTCTTGGTACATGTCAAGACCAGACAAGTGCCTAGACAAAAAAGATCGCGATATAACGAATCCGCACTCGCCGGGGTCGCGATGAATGGGGGTTTACTGTACATATTTGTCCATGTTGATACTCGTCTTTTTTGATTATCAACCTGTTTTTTCATCAAAATTTTTGTTTGACATTCACACAAAAAGTATATTCATCTCCTGTATTTTAATCCCCCTGTATATTAGACACTTTCGAAAATAAAAAAAAAGACAACCATTAATTAATAAACAAACGTAAATATCCGTCATAACAATAAAGCATTAGTAAGTGGTGGCTAATACTGAATTAAAATGTATTTGGAATGATTTCCAAGATCGATTTTTGAGTGAAATTTTTTTTATTAACCGATCGGGTGCCGGAGTGCACATCTGCGCTAAAACTTTTGTACCCTCTGGTACCGGAGCGCAGATCTGCCCTCATTTGCCACGCAAACCAGACAAAAAATCATTCCGAATGTCGTCTTCGAGCCGGGCATTAATTGTGTTATTTATCTGTTAAAAAAAGTGTTATTTTTAAATAAAGAAGTGTTAAAATGAAGTATTTTTATATTTTTTGATATATTTAGAATGAAAATATTGAAATACAATATCTTTAGTGGTATAGCTTCCATGGTTTTATTCGATAAACATGTGCGTTCACCTCCGTAAACTGCCGCAGTGCGGATCCGCGTTTCTATGCCCGTGTGCATTTTTTTCCATTTATTATATTAAGGAAAAAAGTTCAAAATCCCTTCGCGTGTGTTCTTAAGGTTCTCAACCAATCAAAACAGTGTAAAAAAAGTTAAAATTCATTCATGGAATGAATTTAAAGATCTTTGAAAAATCTATGAAAGGTGTGTGACAGTTTTTTATTGTTTATTGAAGTAATTGCTGATAAAGCTGTCTTAGTTGTTGTTTATTTTGTATATTTTTATTATTTTGCAATAGTTTGAAGTAAAGACTTTTTCAAAAATGGTGTAAATCTTTGAATAAATGCACATAAAAGTTCTCAGCGTCAGTTAGTAGTGTGTGAGTCTTGTTTTCGGTTATTGTTATCTTTTTATTTCACATTTATTGCGAATCATATATCATATGAAAGTTATATTTTCAATAAATCTTGGTTCACTCTAAATTTGTGTGCAAATCACCTTGCCTCATTGAGTGGATCCGCGCTCGCAATGAGGCTCATTTTCAAATATGTTTTTTATTCAGTTTATTGATATTATATTACATTATTTTTGTACCTTCGGAACAAAATCCCAATGTAAGTCCAGTATTTTATTTTATAATCATTGTCCTTGGGTAAGACAATACTTAGTATGACAAGTCGAAAGAAATTGTTATAGTATAAATATTCACAGTGGTAATGTGATAAAACAAATACTTATAAAAACTTTAGTTGCCTTTCGTTAAGAAAAATATATATAAATTAGTGGTGTCAAACCACGAATTTTAATAAAAAACAATCACGTAAAAATAGCACTTTTATGTATCATTTAGTGAAGCACACAGTGTAAACAACATCTGCCGCGCCGCGGCACATGAAAGGTAGAATATATAGGCAAAATTTCCGGCTGAGAATGGATAATATCATTTTTAGCTAATTTCTATGGGAGAAATTCATTTGATATTCATCCTTCCCTCAGGAACAGATTAATGACTAATATTGCAGGTCCACTGGAATTTTACTGGAAGAGGCACCTGTTAAATCACGCGTGTTTATAAATTAACCTGAAATAGATATTTCATTATCTTTACCTAAAATTAACTTAAAATAAATATTTCATATGTTTTTTTCTGTTTTGTGTGTCCCATATGCAGTATACAGTACAAAAACCCCATAATATTAACTGAATGACATACCTAACATTAGAATCTAAAGATTCTCATTAATTTGATTAAATGTTTTGTTTAATAATTTTTTTTAACTTTTAGAATCCTCGAACGAGGCTTTCACCAATATACAAAGAAATAGGAGCCTAGATCTTGCCGTGTCTTCCATCATATCACTGGATAGTCCATCTCCTCTGACATTGCCTGCAAGTCCATCCATGGATTACAATGATCCTCCTATGGAAATAGAAAGTCTCGATCCCACATTGGACCTAGATGATCCGGATGAGACAAACGAAGCGCTGAAGCAAATAAGCTCAATGGAACTTCCCATAGAAATGGAGGTACCCAAACTGCCCGAGTCATCGTATGAAATACAAGCACCAATAGAATTCTCCACGGAAACTATACGACCGAGCGAGACAACTAAAGATGAACTTGCTGAAGATCCAATCGAGGACAACACAACAGAAGAGCGCCCTGAAAGTACCGAATCTAAAGAAGAAGAAGAAGAAGATAAAAATATAAGTCAACTAAACGAAGAACCGAGTCGTTCTGAACCCGCCGCAGACATAAAAACACCGGAATGTGTAACCCAGATGGAGTTATCCGAAAATCCTATAGATATAGTAAATACATCTTCGACTGAGATGCCCATGCTGGATCCATTAGAAATAGAAGAACCTATGAGCAACGTAACGGGAGAAGTTTCTTCATCGGAGGCGTTTGATGATAATGATTCTATTGATTTCCTCAAAGACGCCGTCAATTCGACTTTGGAAAAAACTAATGAGTTCTATTCTCAAGAAATAAGCATTTTACCAAATGACCCATTTAGGGAAGAGGCTAATATTCCCTCGGAGTCAAGGAACATTCCTCAAGCGATTGTGGCCCCGTACCAACCTGATCCTGAACCTCAGTATGACTTTGCACAGTCAGCAGAGCCGTGAATTCTTTTTGAGCATTAACGAAATTGTACATCTACAGTAATGTCATCGGTTACATGAATGGATGAATTCTGCAAGCTCTCTAATTCTATAACAAAGTTTTCTAGGGGTCCGTCTGGTATATTGCATTAACAAAGATAATGCCTGTTAATGGTCCAGTTCTAACTATTGCATACAGCCCTATGTATAGAAAAGCAGGCTTTGTATATACAATAAACACACATGTGTTAACATTTTAACTACCAGATGAGCTTTTTTTTTTGAAAATATTGATCGTTTTAACGATGCTGTTTCATCCGTGATGATTAAACTAAAATTTATAGTCATGTAAATATTTAAAAATCTATAGATTATTAGAAATATTTCTTGTTGTGAGTGATAATTAAAGTTTGTGTAGTTCACAGAAGCAGTTTATTTTTAATACTTACGATTAAAGAAAAGACAATTCCACAAGTTACTTTCATTTGAATACTTCATAAACAAATTAATGTACTGGCAAATATTGTACAATGAAATGTAACATAGTATTACTTTTATTGTAATGATACTATTAAACTTATTTATAAAAAAATAGTTATTTATGCAACGGAGAATAAATTTGTTTGATTCATTAATCTTAGAAATTCATTATTACGTTCATCACATTTAAAATAAATATTTAATATTTTGTAATACGAGTCTATGAAAATGCAAAAAGATTTAACGAAAATTATTAGTTAAACTGCACGGTTTTACAAAAAATTACATGTCTTGGATTAACTGAAATTTTGAAATGTCTCAAATGATGTATGTATACATATTTTTAAAATATGAAAAATACTTTTTTTCCGTAAGAATGGACTGTGCATTCAAATTATGTATTTATTATGAAATCATATTCTTACATCGCGTGTACATAGATGAGACTTTGATTTCTCGTCTAAGAGATTTACCGCTACAAATTGGTATGCATGAGTTCTGCTTTGTGTAAAAATACAACAAATAATGAATGACAGCTCACTCTGCACTCAATTTTCTACCGTCCCTTCCTTATGCATGTCTTGAGACAAATTTCATCATCTCATCTGTACACGCACCATTAACCCTTAAATGCATGAAGTCTGATTTTTGTGTGAAAAAAATATATTTTATAGAGCTTCACCCGTAGACTAAGGGAAAAATAGTAAAAAAAATCATTGTTTTATTTTTTCATTTATTTTTTCAAAAAATTACCATGTGCCGTTTTCGGCACCACATGCATTTACTACTAAATTAATGCATGACTTCCTGTGCATTTAGTATAAAAAAGATAAAAATAATTGTATGAATACAAAATTGATAAACATACCTGCTCGTTTTATATTTTTCTGGGTAATAAATCTGTCAAATAACCAAGATTTCTTTTGATCGAATACGGACATAAAGATAAAGACATCGACTTTTTCTATAATTTGATAGTTTAGTAAAAAATTGCCGTTTGGGCATGGACAAAATTATTATTATTTTTTAATTCAATGACTGAGGAATAATTTTATAAGGATCGATATAAAGAATGACAAATATTTTGTGTGATAATTGAAAACAAACTCAATGTTCCGTTTTCGACACAATATGCATTTAAGGGTTAAACTTTTATTGTTGTATATGTGCCCATGTGATCCTTAACTAATATTTTCATTTGGGTTATATTTCGCAACTAAACTATTTTATGTAAATCAGTTTGAATTACTGACTGACATACTTTATTGGCACTAACTTTTGATTCGGTATACATTATTTCACAAAATTGATGAAATTAAATTTCATTGATAAAATGTGTTCTTTTTTTAATGCATAAACTAAGTATTTATATATTTTTTTTATTTTCTGTGTCTTGTTGGATTTAAATTATTTCATATATTTCATGCTTTTGATAAGCATAAGTCATGATTTGTGTGACTTTAAAATCATTTTCTATGTATGTGAGAACATTACAATTTAATTACTACTGTTGCTTCAAAATCTCTCTGAAGCAGGATTAGTTTAACTACTTTGATATATAACTTGATTAATACATATACGGCCGTATTCTGTAAATAACAAAATTTTTATTTTGATTATTGCTATCCCCACACTCAAAAATAAACGAGACGTAATTTTACAACAGTCCGTCTTATTCGGTGAGCCAAGACTCAAATAGACAACATATTTGTTTATGCTCGTATAATAACTTAATTTACATTTGCTTTTTGCAATTTTACATGAGACCTTTGGAAAGCAGTCATGAGTCTACGTGATATATTGAATGAGGGGAATGAAAAGTATAAGGATTTCATAAATAATTTTCATTAAAAACCTAATACAAGAAGTAGAAATTGAATCCTGTGTTTTTATATCTACATATGACGGTGCAACATCACTTTTCAACACTTGCACAGTAATGGCATATAAACCATTTGAAATTAAAATAGTGTAATAATAATAAACAGTATTTTGTGGATTGTAATTTTGGACCATCGCGATGGATGGGTGTTCTTGAAAAGACCTTTTTATTTGATGTCAAAGCAATATTCATATAAATCTCACAAACCAATCTTGCAATCTGGAGTTTTGTCAAGTTTTTGACGAATATTATACAAAATAAGTACTGATATTTTTTCTAAAGTTGGTAGAAATCAGTTTCCTTCATAGCGTCTGCTAATTTCTTCAAAGAGTTCTTCAAATATTAAATTAAAGCTAATATTTTCACAATTATAGAAATATTGACGTCTGACAGGTGTCTCAATATTTCTCCATTTTTTTAGTGTTGGGGGTCACAATCTTGTTATTTTCAGGATACGGCTGGTTATGTTATGAAAATATTTTCAAAGGATGCTTGTTCAGCCATGTTTACGGCTAGAAAGCACGGACCCGTTTGTACAAAAATGAATTCCGTTCAAATGATGCTTTAGCCAGTTGACTGCACGAGGATGTAAATAAAATGTCGGTTATTGTGTTCAATGGTTATTATAATCAGCAATATTTTGTGCACTATTTTCGATACATGGAATCAAACATCAAAAACACATCTATTTTTAGATTCAGGTTATTAGTTATTATTTCTAGGCATATTTTTGTAACCTTTTCTTTCTTTTCTCTAAAATTTGTGATTAATATTTACCTGACCATACACATCGTATTGTTCTATGAAATATCTATCACGCGGCCGAGCTGTCACTATACACGTTCATTCTTCTCAAAGATAAGCAGTTTAAATCTATATATCTGTAATAACTCAAAAAAAATGTATTGATAATCACACTAATGCACTCTTCATGGACATTAGTAGATAAACTAATACAGGTGACAATTTTAACTAAATATATTAATAAAAGTTTAATATTGTGTGTACAAAAAATTAATAGTTTATTTGAATATAGGAGTTAAATATTAATTGCCTTTATATAGATTATAATTTTCGGAAAATAGAATTGCTGGATATCAGAATCAAAATTGCCGAGGACCGATGTGATCGCAATAACCGGCGCTTACTGTGCATGTGAAAAAATTATATTCCCTGAGTCTGTTGTGTATATATTATAGAAGAAGTTTTGGCATTAGGACGAATTAAAAACATTTGTCTTGACACAATCAAGCTGTTGTATTTTATTTCTTCATTTACTTGAATGCAAAATCCATCTACTGGTCCTAACGTATTATCCATGCATTGATATAGAAATCTCAGTAACTTGCTGTTCTTTATAATTAGTTACAGGTAATGTGTGTGTACATTTAAAAATATACTAAGTAGAATATTTTGATTGAATAGTTAACAAATAGTTATAAAAATATTTAGTAATTTTAGGTAGTGTCAAAGAAAATGCTGATGAACATTTGAAAGTTAAATAACCAAATTGTACAGTAGAGATGGGCCCTGATAATACATAGGTACCCTGTGATATATTTCTACAAAAAATTAAATTTGGATTCACTGGTTGATTGTAATGTACCCATTTTGGTTCCATTGAATAATAAAGATTTAGATGTGGTTTCAATACCACTAGGAGTTTGAAGTTTATTACGTTGAAAACGTTCATTTTGATCTCAAAAAACAATTTTTAAAATTCTAAAAAATTCATAAATATGTGTTATAAATATTTCCATAAGCTGCTAATAAGTTTTTTTTTACTATATCTATTTGAAAGTGAATATTTCAATAAAACCTGATTAATTCAAGGGACCAATTTTTTTTCCTTCAAATTACGTACCTGGTTAATTAAAAATTTGGAAAATAAATTGCATACCTTGGATCTTAAATTTGTTTTATTATTTTTAATGAAACAGCGGGCCCAGAAAATTAATAATTACTGTAAAACATGTCATAAAAATACCCAAGCTTGTTAAAATCACACACATGATATACTGTGACCTCAACAGAAATCGAATAGTAATTAATGGTTGGATTGCGTCAATGATTGGCAAATGATTTTTTGCAATTCGACGAGCAACAATCGGTACTTGACAACAGTTATATCTTAGTTATCAATCATCGATTCAATCAGATACAAATCCCAAATAACTGTATCGAAAATAACCAGTTAAAATAACAGTTAATCCATCACTAGAATCGAACCCGGAACCTCCGGCATGATGTGCCAGTGTCATGTCCACTGGACTACAAGGGTGGACTACAACACGAAGAAACTATTAAAATTGTAAATACGCTATTGAATCCTGCTGCTTTAAAAACTTTTAAAAGCAGCGGTACTTTGAATATTGGTGATGGTTTCTTTACGGAAAAGAATACAATAATAATTAAAATAATTTTTGTCCAGTAATACACAATAGTGCGTTAAAAAAGATTTTATTCCAAAAACATTTATTTTAGGAAGCTAATATATAATTATAAAAAATTAAATATACCTTTGTTTAAAAACTCGCTTAGCAAAACATTACCTATATATGGAGAATTCAAAACATTGGTGAAAATAATATTTTTCAAATTTTCATCCAATGTACCTTTTATTTACCAAATTTTAATTGTTCATCGTTATCAAATCCCACCGAAAGTCCTAAGAAATAAATAAATTACATTTATTTCACTGAATTTTTCAATTGTTTGCAATTATGTTTTGAATTAAATTATTTTTTTAAATAATTGTGATTAAGAGTTTTAAATCACCCAAAATTTGCTGAGCAGCTCAAATCTCATGACAATTCAATACGAAACATTTTAATTTTTTTTTTTATATACAAGCATGAAAAATAATTTGTATAAATGTTTGATAAAATATTATATTATTAGCGTGTTTTCTCCCATGCCGTGTTGAGTCCCAGAAAAATTATGATGTTTTATTCCGAAGGCCCATGTGCAGACACGGTGAATTTTGACACATGGGGATAAAAAAATTTCCATCTCTGCACATACTCACGAATCTCCCTGTTATTTGCAAAAGTTGGGTATTCTGTTGAAGATTAATATTTAAATATTATTGTTTACTTTATTTTATTATTAAATATTAAATATACAAAGACTTGTGAAATAATTTGGCTACTCTTAGGAGATAGGACAAATATGATTTGAAAAAGACCTGTTTTTTATTGTCTAGTTTATAGTTGCTAAGCTAAAGTGATTAAATTAGATTAATAACTAATATATGTAGTATAATTTATCTGTTAAAATTTCATAAAAGAAAACATAAAGAATAAAATAGGTCTTACTTTATCTAGATTCTGTAAACATCTCATAGAAAAAATATTTTATAGTATGTATCGTGATGTGTAAATTTCTCTCTTTTTCTTTATAAAATTTTTTATCCACAAATGAAACTTGTGGTCATTATTTTTTTTTGTAATGTCCTTTAAAATATTTAGTATTTAATAATACAGACTGAAATATATTTTTCATACAATTCTTATCTTTATACACAAAAGTGTATAATTCACCAAAATTTCAAATTCTTTGCACATTGTAACAAATGCACCTGTAATTTTGTTTTGTCTGTAATATAATTGTTTGTAATTTTCACTGGGATTAATCGTTTTTATGATTCCCTTCCCAAACAAAAGAAAGACATCGTAAAAGACAAGTATTCAATAGTTAGGAATGCTTATATCGACTCCTCCAACTAACACATTGATAATGTTTTAGCATTTTGCATATTACATACATTACTATACATTACATATACATTTTGAAGTGGTAGTTAGGGAAAACAAGCTTGAAGAGATGCGGACCAAATACTGCGGGTGACAGGCTGGAGGACTACAGCGAGAGACAGGAGTCGGAGGGGAAGGCTGATGGAGGCCACGGCTCGATATGAGCTGTAGAGCCGTTGAACAGGAAGTTAATTTATTTTGTTTAATGGTTAGTAGAATAAAATATAATATATAAAAAATTACTGCATCATACAAACTCATACATATACCAAAATAGAACAACTAAAGATGAAATGTTATTTGCGATATTTTACGATATTTTATTTATATTTTTAATAAAATATAATATATAAAAAATTACTGCATCATACAAACTCATACATATAACAAAATAGAACAACTAAAGATGAAATGTTATTTGCGATATTTTACGTATGAGGAGTTGGTATAACAATGAAAATTTGCACCACACTCACAAAGATAGTTAGAACAGTTTGTGATGAACAAACAGCTGTAATGTTCTTCCCACACTATATTGAAAGTAACTCAAAATAACCATAGATTGTTGACATGCAAAACAAAAGTTTAATTTTTGCTGCCGATAAAGCTGATCGTTACTTGAATTTCCAGATGAAAAAGATAATAATAATAATATTTGGATAATTTATATAGCGCCGTTCTCGCGAATACTCACCTCAAGGGCGCTTTATACGGATATTGCCGCAACACAATAAAATTGTTCCAGATGTACTTTGAATCGGAAGCTTGTTGGTCTTGTGGTTAGGACACTCGCCTCGTGATCCAAAGGTTGTGGGTTCGTACCTCACTCCAGACTAGCAAGTTAGTCCTATTTTCATAGCACAAGCATTTAGCTTAGTTTGAAAATAGTAAGAATATTGATGTGATACGTATTCTGTGTTCGCATCTCTATTTTTTTTAAATTAAAAAAAAAAATTGTTACTTAGACCCAAACTCAGAGTCAATACTTAGATGATTTAAAGGTTGAGGTACGCCTTAGTGTAATTTTCAGTACAAAATAACACTTTTACGCCTTAACCTTTATATCATCTAAGTATTGACTCTGAATTCGGGGCTTTTCCTAGTGATCCTTCTTGTCATATCCTCAAATTATTGTAACAGTTAAAGAAATATTTTAAATGTTTAGTACAAGCATACTTAGAAGTTATGGAACCCTCACTAGTACCTTCTATCAGGGGGGTTGTGATGAAAATTTGTTACAAAACATGTCCACCATTAAAAATTTGTCTTCAACACTTTTCCATCTGCCAAAAGCTATAACTTTTATGGAAGATGGTCACAGTAGACAAAGACAATAGTGAGAGTTTAATCTGAATTCTGTGTAATGCTACTAAACTAATAAAATTCGTTATATCAATCCCTTCTATATAAAGAATTGTGCCGAAAAGAAATTATTGAGGAGAACGCAACAAAGCTTTGCAATAGAGCTGTCATATCTATATATGTAAATAAAAATGAATCACTAAATGTATTGCTAAGCGCAAAACTCGAGAACGGCTGGACCAATTCGGATAAATTTTTTTTCAAATATTCATTGAAGTCAGAGGAAGGTTCTTATGGAGAGAAAAATTGTCTGGAAAAATGTAAAAAATCCATTTTCCCCATACAAACTTTAGTCGAGAAAGCTTGCACAGTACTTCGATACTCAATTATGTAGTCGAATTTCAAATTTAAAACAAGAATAAAAGCATAGGCGTATATAAATATGTATAATTAGTCCTTAAAAAACAAGCCTGAGACATCTAGTCTCTGCTGTTTTCTATTACATACTAAATGTAACAGTCAGAAAACGATAGAAATTATTTTCATAACCATGTATAAGAAAGGACAATAAAACATAACTTGACACACGAATGCGTATGAAGTTGTAGCGAATGCTTTTGATTTTTGTCTTGACAATTTAAAAAATCAAACTTGAAATATGCCTGTTTGTTGTATTAGATGGTGGTTAGACGTTGTAGTGCTTCATCACGTAATAAAGAAGAGAATATAACCTTTCATAAGTGAGTGTTCCGGATGGGAACACCTTTTTTATGCGGCTCAGTAGTCTTCGCTGGTGGGGCAGAGATCGCCACCAGAATTTGCAGTGAAGCTCGTAGTCCGTGGATATGCCAGAAGTCAAACGCCGAAGTAGTGCTTTTATCGTATTAAAGTCGAAGAAAAAATCCGAAGCGAAGTCCAAGTCAGAAAGCAGTGGTCACAAAAATCCAAGAAAGCAGAGTCCAAAGTAGGTGAGCAGGGTCAGAAAGAAAAGGCAGCAAGAAGATTGTCCAAATAGCGGTTCTCGTACCGACGCGAGTGGCGTATCTGTGGTACCCGCTCAAAAAATGCATTTTATTTATACCAAATTCAAAATTTCACAAGATTGCGTCATAGCATGTTACAAAAACCAATGAGATTGCGTAATTCTGGGAAGGCGCCGCAGCGCTCCCAGCGGCCGAGCGGTGAACTACGTCATTCGCGGTTGCACAATTTCACCGCGCGGCAGATTTCATATGACAGATACAAATTAATTCATAAAAAATGCATTTTAGCTCCCAAGAGACTAATACTGTGTTATTTTGTAATAACAGACCTAGCAGATGATAATAACACAGTTATTTGGACGGGCTGGGTCATACAAGGCCCAAAAAACTAAAATTAAATTCGCCACAAACGGCTCAAATTTTCAAAAATTCATAAAAAATCAAAAACAGCAGTTTTACAAGTTTTGCTATGACAAATGTAATTTGCGCATGCAAGCGCTCATTTTAACAGTAATTCCAAATATTTCAGGTAAATATTTACTGAGTTATAGGCATTCAAAAAAGCGCCAAAAACCAATTTCTTTATTTCACTCTCAGGCGCGCCTATATCATTCCACATGTATAAAAATACATTTTCCAGACAGGCATTCAGATAAGGAATGCAATGACACTACATAAGTAGGAATTCGTCCACGGTAAGCCGCTCTGATTGTCGATAAAAAATTCAACTTTTTAATATTCTCCACGGCGAGCCGTGTGCGCGAGCTTACCGCGACGTGGGCCCGCAAACAGGCGTCTACCGTTTCCAAATCGAGAAAAATACAAAATTTTTCTCACGGTCTTCCAGTACTCATTCATTTCATGCTGACCATCTCCACGATGGCGCCCGGTGCAGGCCTTCGGGCCCCCGTGGAGGGTATCCCATATACGCATCTCAGACGGGGGCTCGGAATTTGAGTACTAGGCGTTAGAAGTTATAGCCGGTCAGGTAAGTTTGTAAAATCTCTGAATATTCAAAAAACATTTATTGCCCGTCGGCGGATTCAACGGCGGAAAGAAAGAGACGAGACCCTCTGCAGCGAGACTCGTCTCCCGTGTTGGCGAATATTGCGTGCCACACTCATGCCCATTTAGTGTTGGCGAACATCGCGGGTACCGCGTGCCACACACATACTTTACTTTGGGGCGTTACATCGCGGAAGAATCCCTTCGGCTCAAACTTCTAACCTTTGTCCACGCACCAATAGGTGCCAAATAAAAAATTATTTATTTCCATTTTATTCATAAAAATTCATAAAATTCCAATACATTTTTCTCATCAGAGATTCAACATAATGCACATGACAATATTGCATACAAAAAGGGCGCCAAGCGCTGCTTCCTACAAGACATCAACATATTTTTAAAATATTTTCATAACATATACAAATTCCACACATATTTGTATCGACACTTGTAGCTGGAAATAACATCGGCAGCCAAACAGGCTGCATTTTTCATATTCATTCAACAAAGGGCCAATCTCCGGGCTAGTGTCCGGGCGATGTTGTTCTACAGCTAGTTGGAAGCAGTATGCGCGCGCGGCCCCCCTCCAGTCGCGGCAACAGCCGCTGGGCACTGACTTGCGCGCGCTCCGAGCGGCAACCCGATTTTCAGTAGCGGCATACACGCCTCGTCTCCAATGCAATTTTCTGTATGTAGCGGCTGATTTATTGTGGACACGCGCCGCTCATAGTGGTCATGTTATGTTCTCATTTTTTACATGGCTCAACCCTGTCCGTTCCATACTCCCCCCGTGTGGCCTGCCCGCACTTATCAGGAGGACAGGGTATGCTGCCAGCGCCCTTATGCTGGATTCCCCTTCAGCATGATTATTCTTGTGGCTGGTCGAGTATAATCGCCCGCAGCTGTGCGTACTCGGACGACTCGAATTTGTCCATCGGGCGCCGGGCGGGCTTCCAAAATTCGCCCTCTGGGCCATGTGTTGCGGGGCAGCGCGGGATCTGCGATGACGGCCATCTCGCCTTCCTTAATTGCGGGCGCGGGCTCCTGCCATTTATTTCGGCGCGCCAATGTAGGCAAGTATTCTTTCATCCACCGCCGCCAGAATAAATCGGCCATCTGTTGCGATATTCTCCACTGTCTTTTCAGGCATACATTTTCATCTAGCGCCCCGTATACCGCCAAATGTGAATTGCGGCCGGTCGCTCCCAGCAACAGATGGTTCGGCGTAAGAGGCGCGTCATCTTTCGGATCAACCGATACATGCGTCAACGGACGGCTATTAACAGTATATTCGGCCTCAGCCAACAGAGTCCTCAAGGTTTCTTCCCGCGGTGCCCGCTCCTTCAAAGTAGCCTCCAACGCCCGCTTCACGGCGCGTACCAGGCTCTCCCAGGCGCCACCCATATGTGGGGCGAGGGGGGGGTTGAAATTCCATTCAACCCCGCTCTCCGCGAGGTGCCCATGCATCCGCGGGTCACTTCTCAAATCCTTCAGCGCGGCTGCCATCTCTTTTTCCGCGCCTCGAAAATTGGTTCCATTATCGGAATATAGTAGGCGCGGATGCCCGCGCCGCGCTGCCATTCGCCTTATAGCGAGTATGGCCGAGTCTGCAGACAAAGACTCGGCGATTTCCAAATGTACGGCGCGCGTTGTGAGGCATGTAAATAGCGCGCCGTACCGCTTCTCTCTTCGCCGGCCGATAGTCACCTGCATTGGGCCAAAATAATCGAGTCCACAATGGTAAAAAGCGGGAGTATTGTAAGCCAGTCGGCAATCTGGCATTTGACCCATTAACGGCGGTTGCGGCTGGCTTTTTCTGTTTCGGCACGCTTGGCATTCATATTTCACCCGGCGCACTGTGGGTCTCAATTTTAAAATATAAAAATTCTCCCGCACATCTGCCACAGTTTTCTCAGTGCCCGGGTGATTTTCCTTCTCATGATAATGCCTTATCATCAAGCGGGCATACGGGTGAGAGCCGTCCAATACTACCGGCGCCCTCAAGCCGGCCGGTATTTCATGCACCGCGGTTTGCTCGAGCCGCGAGCCCATCCGTATAACTCCATATTCATCCAGGCGCGGCGTCAGTGGATACAGCCGGCTGGTCCTTGGGACGGCTCCACCGCGGTGTAAAATTTTTATTTCTGTGCCGAACGCCTCCGCCTGAGAATGCAATATCCATGCGCGCTCGGCTGCTATTCTTTCGTCGCAGGTGACATCTCGGCCGGGCCGCTCTTCAGCGCGGCGGCGGCAATTCCAAATGAAGCGCCTTATCCATGCCGCGGTGCGCACCAATTTTGTCCATGATGAGAAGCGCTTTATATCGGGCAATGCTCCCCCCGTGGGCGTTCTTCCGGTCACCAAAACAACATCTGCTCTTTTTTCCAGTACTGTGTTATCTGGTTGCCGCCGGCGGCTCTCTTGCGGCCACGCCGACTCTCCCCGGTGTAGAAAGTCAGGGCCGCTGAACCACATACCATCAGCGGCCAAATCTGGGAGTTCGCCGTCCCGTGTCCCAATATCAGCGGGATTATGTTTAGTGGGGACCCATCTCCAATCGGCGATTTTTGTCAGTTCATCAATCTCTCCCAGCCGGTTAGCGACAAAAGTCGAATACGCCCGGGGGTCGGTCCGCAACCAGCATAACACCGTGGTGGAATCGGTCCACAGTACCGTACGGGCTATTTTACAGCGGTACTCTTTTTTCACAGCCGCCGACAGTCGCGCGGCGATAAGTGCCGCTTGCAGCTCTAGCCTCGGTATTGACAGCGGTTTCAGCGGTGCCACCTTACATTTTGCCGAGATGAAGGCTACGGAATTGCCACCCTCTCCTGTCTCGACAAAATAGGCCACCGCGCAGCTCGCTTTTTCAGAGGCGTCGCAAAACACATGAAGCGCGACTTCACTATCGCGGCGGGATATGCACGGGCGCGCGATTTCACATTTCACATTCCTTATTAGCTCGCACCACGCGTACCATTTATCGGCGTGCTCGGGTTGTATTCTCTCTTCCCATCCAATTTTAGAGCGCCATACATCCTGTAATAGGATTTTTGACCTTATTAGTATGCAGGCCAAAAATCCGATGGGGTCAAATATTTTCATTACGGCGCTCAATATTTGTCTCTTTGTCGGGCGGCCAGCCTCCGTTATTTCTGGCAAGTTCACAAATTGAAAAACAAATTTGTCGGAGGCCGGCTCCCATGCAATCCCGAGCACTTTTTCTGCCGTTGTGTCCGCCCCGATAATCCTCATCGGTTCCACCGCTCTTAAGGCGGGCTCAATTTTTTCTAATACTTCAGGATCATTGGAGGCCCAGTTACAGAGCTGCATTTTCCCTCGACGCAGTATTTCAGTCACTTCGGTGAACATTTTTAAGGCCTCTTCAGTTGAATCTACTGCGTCGAGGTAATCGTCCATATACAATGTAGTTTCAACCGCCTTTGCCGCGGTCGGAAATTCTGTGGCACTGGCTTGCGCAATCCGGTTCCTCACATACTGTGCACTGCTGGGCGAGCAGGTGGCGCCAAAAATCATAGACGACATTTGGTAAGTCGTCGGCACCTGCTCGCCTGGTTGTTTCCATAAAAATAATTGCGCCGCTTGGTCGGCCTCTCGGATTTTTATGCGCAAAAACATTTCTTTTACATCGGCTGCCAGTGCCACTTTTCCTTCCCGGAACCGGAACACACTGCCTAGAAGTGAACTCAGCAGGTCCGGCCCCGTCAATAGCATATCATTCAGTGATATTCCTCGGCACTTACTCGCGGCATCAAATACTATACGTATTTTGCCGGGCTTGTTTGGGTTAAAGACTGCAAAATGCGGCAAGTAAAACTTAAATTTCAGCGCTTCTTCTTCGGCGGGTGACAAGGCGCGGGCGTAATCTTTGTCAAAATATTCATTTATTTTCGCCCTGTACGCCGTCGCATATGCAGTATCTTTTTCCATTTTTCTTTCAATCCCCGCCAGGCGGTTGGCGGCGCACTGGCGGCTGTCTGGAAAATTCACTTCATCCATCTTCCAAAGAAGGCCCGTTTCCCATTGCCCGGTAGGTAATTGCCGCGTAGTGGCCTTCATAATAGCGGCGGCGCGGGCGTCCTCTCTATTGACGCGGGCCGCGGCAGTGATCCCCAGTGAATCCACTGCAAAATGCGCCCTTATCAGCGCCTCCAGATCGTTATCGGCCGCCGGCACCGTGGCGCCGGAGAGCGCCAAAACCGTCGCGGTGCCGGTGGGTGGTCGGCGGCCAAGCTCGCCGTGTGTGGTCCATCCCAGGGCTGTGCGGGAGCGCAATCCGCCGGTAGGTATTTCAGTCACCTCCCGGGTGACGATCAAATGCGCGTGGTCCTGGCCTATCAATATTCGCGGCTCCACTTCATTAAATTCCGCGCACTTTCCACCAACACACGCGCGTTCTGGGTCAGTTTCAATTTTATTTTTATTTTTATTTTTATTTTTCTCTTGGCACTAGCATTTTCTTAGCACTTTTTGCGCGGGCAGAGCGAGCTGTTTGACTGTGCTCGCCCGCATTTCATATGCAGCCTCACTCCCCCGCACTGTGAGATTTACATCTTGGGACCGGTCATCTGAGGAACACATTCCATTTGCGCCGTGAATTCTAAGTCCGCGCACCGGTCCGCGGGCCCCGACGGCGCTGGCCACTGTTTCATCGACGAGAGTGACGGTCGAACCCTCATCGAGAAGCGCGTAAATTTTCACTTGACCTCGGGGCCCACTCACAGTCACCAACAAAACTTTCAATAGTACGGCATATCGCCCATTGTCCAATTTTGCGTGCCCCACTGTATCATCGCGGGGCGCCGTAACATTCGTCGCGGGGGTGCTAGTTGGGGCGGCCGCGGCGGCGCCGCTTGACCCGCGCGGTGGCGCGCTTCGCGGGGCGCCTCGCCCGCCTCGCCGATGTTGATCGCGGCCACGCCCGCCTCGCCCGCCGCGCCCGGATCGATGTTCTTCAGCGGCATGGGGCGGGCGGCGATTTTCTTCTAAGTGCAGCGAGTGGTGGTGTGGTGCTCGGCATCC
>JADDOH010011855.1:0-13759 GCA_016648135.1 Agrypnia vestita
GTCGAAAAATTTACCAAAAGTCACAGAAAGCTGAGCCTCCAAACACTGTTCCCCGTTTCAGCGGAAGTACTCTTAAAGGCCTCTGAGAGGGACTTGGGAGGAGCCGAGCTGTGCCGAGTCGGGCTGGTCCAGTCGGGCGGAGACGGGAGGGCCGCCGAGTTCCTCCACCGCACGCTGGCGGAGTACTTCTGCGCAGACCTCATTGCCAGTTGGCTCCGTAAGAGTACACGTTGGCACGGCTGGGCCGCCATGATTAATTTCTTACTGTCAAATGTATTGCTGCTGCCCTCTAACGTAGTCATCAGAATGTTTCTGAATAATATCTTAAAAACTCAGACTACGCCTGACACTGCACGCGAGCACATAGCGTCGCATATCGGAAGAGTTTGGAGTGAACCACCAGGACCATCCTCTGATAATAAGTCACAACAATCTGCAACAATACCGCAGCTCAGTACCCGAATCAAGAGGTTTTCTGGCAAAAAAAAATCTTTTAAAAATGTTATTTTTAAAAATCAGACAACACAGACTGACACTTTTCGGAGTGAACCACCAGGAGCATCCTCTGATGATGATGATGAACCACAACACACAGCACTTCACGTGGCGGCTGAGGAAAATAATGAAGCCATTGCAGAACTGCTGATCGGTAGCTTGGGGACAGAGCAACACCGCACCAGCTTAATCAACTTCACAGCGGCTCGAGACGGGGGGGGCCATACTGCAGTGGTGCGGGCAGTCCGGCGGGGACACCTCCCTGTGCTGCAGTGTTTAGTGGAAAAGGGAGCGGATATTCACTCGGCTGATGTGTATGGCTATACTGCACTGTACTATGCAGCCCTGCACGGACACCTCCCGCTAGTGCGGTGGCTAGTGGAGACGGGAGGGGGATGGGACTCGGCACAGATAGAGGAGGCGCGGGGCGAGGCAGCCAGGCTGGGACACGATGAAGTAGCGCAGTACTTAGCAAATAAGAGAAGGGACATGAACTAATATTTTCTCCGCAATTCTAAATTTAACTTAAAAGTGTGATTTTTCAAAACGTATATAAAAATGTGCGGAGGCGAATTTCGTGTGGATTGGTGTAATTAATATAGAAATGTAGATTCTGCGAAACAAGTTATCGCTCTCCTAGAAGTGCGCTCCCGCAGTGACCCTGTATTCGGCGAAACCGTGTTCAGTTTTGATGAAACGCCGCCTAAACGAATGGGGTTATAAAGCTACAATTCGCGCTATTCTGTTCTTCGTGCGGAGCTGTACAAGTTGTCGGAGTGGCTACTTTATCTCCGACCGTTTGGGAGAAAGTGATATTTCCCGTTTCAGGTTTCCTGCCTGTAGAGTGTGAGTGTAGAGTGTCCGGCGTGCAGGGTCGCGCCCCCCAACCCGCCCGCCCGCTCTGCTGATGACGTCACCTGCCCCTGTGACGTGTCCCCCGCCAGCTAGTTTGGGAGATCCCAGGAATGCGCTGCAAGTAACTATTATTATTTCCTTAGTTCTAGTATATTGCTCGCTGCCTGGCGTGTCCTATGATCTCCGCTGCATTTGGGTTTCAATCTGTCCTCCGCGTATTCCTATCCGTAATACATTTTCATACAACTCGGTAACTTGTACGAAGAGATTCCCACGCGTCTGGTAGACACGGAACCTGATTATAATATAATTTTGGATTTTAAGAAATTTTTAATGTTTTTTTCATACAACTTAGTAATTTGTATGAAGAGACTGCGACGCATCAGATAGACACTAAACCTGATTATAGTATAATTTTGGATTTTAAGAAATTTTTAATGGTTTTTTCATACAACTTAGTAAGTTGTATGAAGAGATTCCGACGCGTCTGGTAGACACGAAACCTGATTGTAGTATAATTTTAGATTTTTGTAAATTATTTAGTACTCCCTTTCGTAGCGTCGCCCGACCGAAGCCCAACGCGTAGGTTAAGCGCCAAACCAGTTTCCACTAGTAAATGAGTAAGGGAGTATAATAAAAGCTTGGTTTTTGTTGGTTCCTTTTTTTGTGTTTTATTCTTATTTGCAGTTCTTTTATTTTATCTTAATATGCTTGAAAAGCTAGTCGGTGGCTGTCTGACGGTTCTGAATGGAGCCTGCCATGCCGTGCTATAAACAATATCGTTTGAAACTTTGAATAGTTTTTAAAATGTAATTATTGCCTCGTAGTGTTCCTAGTTTCTTGCGTGTGTCTTCTATGTGATTTATCCAGGTGACATTTTTATGTATTGTGTGTCCCAGATATACGCATTTATAGACCTTTTCCAGCAGCAACTACTAAAATCATTGGCCCAGTGGGTATGACACTAGTTTCCCACACCGAGGGTTCTAGGTTCGATTCCCGATGAGGTCACAATTAATCTATGTGACATACTCAAGCCTGGGTGTTTCGTGATGAATTTCGCTTCTGTAATTGGGCCTCTTGGCCCGTTGAACCGTAAAAAAAAATGCAAAACGCGCAATATCCAAAAAAGCGATTTTGTGTTATATATATGTGTAGAAATATAGACAGGGTCATTTAAGGCTAAGAAACCTATTTGTATTATTAGTTTTACGATAAAAATAACAAATTATCTCTATTTTTCAACTTAAAAATCGCCTTTACTACTATTTACAGCAGAAAATTAAGTACATTTCTTGCAAAAGGAACTAATTACCTGTTGTGGCAAAGTATACTTTTTCCAACAATGATATAATAAACTGTAGATACGTCACAAGCGTGAAATCTTGGCAACTCAAAGTAAGGTAATTGCCTTACTTGCATTCGTTATCGAACGGACCTTCTTTGTGATCGGGCGCGATGCTAAGCCGAAAAAAAAAGTCACAGGGAAAAAGGAACACAGTATCGTACACCATTGTAAGAATGAGTACGTTATTTTAGTCACCGTGACTTCAATTTACCTGATTTTTACGTGATTACTTGATTATGTTGTCTCTTTCAATGCAATATTTGCTACATATGAAAGTCAGCTACTATGAGAATAACGTGTCCATGTTATAATCCGTCAATGATTTACAATAGAAATTTGAGAATGGTGATCTCTTTTTCCGCAGAACGCACCATTTGTCTATGATTGACATAACCTCAAAATAACTGACAGCTGTGTGGGCTAAAGTGTATTTTACACACAGCATCGATGGGAATTTTTTCGTTTTTTGTAACACGTAAAGTCGAGTGTTCTGATTTCAAAAATGATATTTATATGCGGCGCAAAAATTTATTTAAAAAGTTACCACAGCTCAAAGTTTCATGGCTTCGCTCATACAAATCGATACAAATCTGACAGTTGCATGTTTTGTCTGAATGACGCCTTACCGTAGACAGCAGATTGATTGAATGGATGACTTTATCTATGGATTCACCTTGTATGAAGTAGGTACTACAAGGGAAGAAAACATTAAGCCGCATTGCACACACGGTTTTAATTGGACAAATAATTATATTAAACAAGTTTTTCACGAAATATTTAATAAATACTTTATGCACTCAACTACAGTACCGTCTCCCCGGGAATTTGGCTCGTTACATGTTTATAAAAAGGTGTAACGAGTTGTACGTGGATCGAGCCGATGAATTTTTACGATTAGCCGCCAAATTGTATAACCCCTTTTTTAGGTTAGGTTTGGTTGTTTAATTTTATAACAAACTTATTTTAAGGTTAGGTTAGGTTAGGTTAGGTTAGGTTAGGTTTGGTTGTTTAATTTTATCACAAACTTCTTTTAAGGATAGCTTCAATATTTCAAATGAGGAGCAATGATTGATTTACAAATCATTGTCAATCAATAAAAGAATAGAAATGGTTTAATTACTATCAATTATCAATAAAGTATTTATTAAATATTTCCGTGTATTGAAACCGGGTGTGTAATGCAGCATAATGTTTTCTTGCTTTTAGTACTCACTTCACACAAGGTGAATCCATAGATAAAGTCATCAATTCAATCAATATTTATCTGCTGTCTACGGTAAGGCGTCATTCATGTCATGGACAAAACATGCAACTATCAGATTTGTATCGATTTTGTGAGCGAAATTATGAAACTTTGAACTGTGATAACTTTTTTAATAAATTTTTGCGCCGCATATAAATATCATTTTTGAAATCAGAACACTCAACTTTACGTGTTACAAAAAACAAAAATATTCCCATCGATGCTGTGTGTATTATCCAAATTTGCCTCTGTGGGTTGTGTATAACGCTTTGTCTCGTGTTCTTTTGTTTTTTTAAAGTAAACTAGTTTAAAATGAATATTAATAATGGTTCATTAAATGAGAAGGGTATTGAAAATATACTGTTGAGTGACGCAGACGTAGCGGGTAGCAAATTTTTCACGAGCATTCCATATTCGCCTAAAAAAGTTAACGTCTTGAAAACGTGCAGACTTTGGAAATTGCTGATTGTAAGTTGTTTTTATATAAGATAGTGAAATGTTGTATGATTTCGAGCATAACTATCTGTGAGTTATTATTATTAGTATTTATATATATTAGTTGTTTATATTTTTTAGGCATTCAAACATGTCGGCTATAGTTAGTAATACAAACAAAACACAAATTTGATAAAAAAAAAATTCCCTGGCACGTCTAATTTTGGCGCAAGCTAGTTTAAAGCAGTTATTTTTAAGTTATAAACGATACATTTTATTTGATTTATTTATATTTTAGTTCTATAGACTAAAATGGTTGCTGTTTGTTATCCCTAAAAGATAAATATATTTGACCAGTGACTTTTTTGTTGATCGTTTAATTTAACACAATTCTTTTTAACACAATTTTTTGGAATCTCTAAAGGATTAGGCAGCGTTTCCATAAGAGCGCTTTAGCGGTAAAGTTTTTCCCGACTTGACTAATACCGTTAAGGCGCCATAGTACATGATTCACGTTTTTGCAGTCTGGAGAGTCAATTTAGTGTATAGTTTTGGAATCTTATTGCCAAAATTACAGCTAACCATGCATTCAATCAATTTTATTATGAAAGGTCCTTTTACTCTTAAAGCATTTGTTTAAAAAAAGTTATAAAAACTCTTTGTTATTATCACAAAAAAATATAATCCCGAAGCCCTGTTTAATCTTTCTAGCAATAGAGTTATCTTTGGTACACTTTTTCTCGAAATATTTCCACGTAAAGACCATATATTTTTTTAATAAATTGAATAAAAAAAAAATTCAAACAGAAAGTTTGGGGAAAAATATATTATTATTTTTGGGCAGGTTGTTAAATACAACGTTTACAAAAAGATAAAAATTCACGTTCCATCTCCAATATTGCAGCATCCAAAAAAACCATTAAAACATTGATTATTTTAATTATATTTTACATGCATACTAAGAAAATTTCACTGTCATTAACTTGTTGAGGGCCTAAAAAATTCCAAAGCAACATATAGGCAAGGGTCGGAAATTTTCTGAATTTTTTGTGATTTTTCTTTTTACGAAAAAACCATGCAAACATGCGTATATTAAAAAAAACACACACACATTCATAATATTTTATCATAAGTGTCGAAATGCAATGATTTTTTTATCATTTAAGTAAAAAAAATAATCTTTTTTTGAATTTCGATAATGTTGCCAGCGCAACATTTTCTGAAAAATAATAATTATTTTTTATTTGTTTATTAGTGACAACACCACTATTAATAATAATAATCTTCTTCTATGTGGTATATGTTGTTGCACGGCACGGCACACGACGGGACATCGCACTCATAACACATAAATATGATACACTTTCACACACACACATATTTCAAATAAACGCAACAAAATTGCGTGTATTTTTGTTAATAAATCACTATTAGTATTCAATTGAATCATAAACCAACAAAAACTGACAAATATCGCAAAACATATCGTATATATTTGTATATACGTGTACAAATAAATCGAAAATCGAAAAAAATAAATCGTATTTCCCGCGCACATTGCGCGTGACCTTGACGATGGAATATTTGAATTTCGATTGCACAACACGCGATCGGGGCGCCATCTATAACAATTCTATACGATTTTGACGGCAGAAAAACTTCTGTTTTGATTGTTGATTTAAAATATAATCCGTGATGTTTTTGAGTTGAAAATGGAACGACAGGTCACAACAGGATTTCTCTATTGGGAAAAAATTACGTTTTTCAAATTCGATACGCGGCCGTCGATAAATAATTTATTTTGTGCCTGTCGCATATATGCGACGCGGCCCCTGGGGACAGTCGCGCTCCGTCGCATATATGAGACGCGGCCCCAGGCTCATTAATATAAAAATATTCAAAATATTATACATCATACACAAAAATTTGAATTAATTAAATCGTATTGTCTGTTAAAAGATCATTTTTCTTTCAAATCAGTCGTTGGTTGGACACCAACTACGCCAGTCGTCAGGTTTATAGAATATTAATAAAGGGAAGATATCCGTATATAGAATGCATTTTAGAAATCCCATATCGCGCGAACAACGGTAAATGCATAAAATAACGTTTAAATGAATTAAGAATACATGAATTTGAATGTCGTCATTTTTATTTTTTACAACTGTCAAATTTTGTTTGTTTTTGCCGGCTGATTCTAATGTTTTTTTCCATTATTCTTATCTGTTTTCTTGAAACAATATGATATATAGACTTTGTTCTGTATACACACTAAATTTTTGTCCTTTCTATTACCTACAAGCAATATTTTTAATGAAATAAGATACTCCGTCTATTTATTTACTCGACGGTAATGGTCATTTTTTTACGGAATAGTGATGAGAAATCTTTTGAATCGGCATTTTTTTGTGTTTTTATTTTAACTGAAAAATTTTCAGAAAAACGATATAATATAATATTGTTTTGAGTTTGTTTGTTTTGAAAAATATTTTCAATTAAGAGGTCCTAGTACACGATTTTCGTATTTGCTGTCGGGCGACTAAATTTAACGTATAAACTTATTAAATCATTTTGCAAAACCCGATTATTAATTTATCCTCCGGCTGTTAAGGAACCGTTTATATGCTCCATTTTTGTCGTTCGTCGTTATATATTTTTATTTATTGTGTCGATATTGATAGGGAAAAAATTATAGATAGCTTTTAATATTTTTTTCGCTAATTTTAAGGAATGAATATACTAAATGCCAATACCTAGGCATTTTATTTACATAAAGGAACAATTTAAATATTTAAAAAAATAACAAAATTAAGTACATTTAATCATATTAAAAATTACTTCTATTATAAATTTCGCCATTTGTTCTAACGCCGTTATCATCAAATTGCCTGACCGATGGTGGTCTGTGTGACTAAGGGCCGGTTGTTTCAAGTTGGATTAAAGTAAGCGTTCTTTAAAAGCATAGATTTTTACGTTCTCCACCAATCAGACGATCCGTTTTCGTAAAAATCTGTGCTTTTATCGGCCGCTTACTTTGATCGAACTTGAAACAACCGGGCCTTATAAAGTAGCCAGTGCATCTTTCAATGCAGAATTTTATATTTAAATGGATATCCACTTATTTTTGAAAAAAAAGAACGTATGGAAATAATAGAAAGACGAATTGTTTATTTTCAACACAATTTTGAGAAACTAAAATTGGTTCTCACTGTAACCAATATAGATTTATCTAACAAAGAAGTTATTAATTACTTAAAATCTATGTTTAAAATGAAATGCAATGTCACTTTATCTGTGGTCGTTCTCTATTGTTGTGACAAACTAAACTGCGATGGCTCGCCGTTTACGGAACGAAAAATATTCTCGAATATTTTAGTTTTTTTTATTTAAGTGCGTCCCACCGATTATTGATTTATCCTCCGGCTGGTAAGGAACCGTTTATATGCTACATTTTTGTCGTCCGTCGTTATATATTTTTATTTATTGTGGTCAATTGTCGATATTTTTATGAATCGTTTTTCCCCAGTTCATATAATGCGATCTTACGAATCCTTATTTTTCCTTTTATAATGTCTTTATATGTTGTATTATGTTAAATACCCTGTTTTAATGAATCGATTTGTTTTCGTTTATATGTTCCGTTAATCGTTTTTTATTATACTTTCTAAATAATCGTGAGCCGTGCACTGATTGCGTGTCACACTCTAATTATTTAAAGTTGTCATTCCAGCAAGTTACGGATAGACAACCAAATTATTATATTTAGATATTTGAGGTTACATTTCTGTAAGTATGAGTTTTCATTCTTTTCATAAAATTCATTAAAGTAATAGACAATGATCAGTGTAGATTTATACAACTCAATACTTTGAGTATCATTAATATATAATTTGTCTTTATTTTAGTTTTCAAATATTACTTCTACCGCATACATGCATGAATGTTTTTTATAATCGTTTATTATGGTCAGTTGTTGATCTTTTCTAATAATCGTTTTTCTCCAGTTTTCATAATCAGATTTTATGATTTTTTTTGTGTCAATTCGTTTGTTATGATGTGTTTATATGTTCTTTATTATGTCTTTTTTTAAATATACTGTTCTTATGAATTGTTCTATTCCGTTTATATGTTCCGTTGTTATGTTTCATAGTATCCGAATAGTTGTCCTTCCGTTTTATGTTCCGTATGTTAGTTATTACAACTTTATATCTTTTGTTATTATGTTTATTAATCATAAGGTTTTACGTTTAAATGTTCCGTTTTTGATTGTTATTTAAGTAACTTACGTAAAATATTAAAAATAAATTCGCTTTAATATAAGCAAAAAAAATGTTTAATTATTTTGCACTATCACCCTTCAGAAATTTGAAAAATATATAATACTTTTTATAAAGTTAATCTGTGCTATTCTGAAAATAGCAGTATTGTGATGTCAGATCTTTATCCCAATCTTGACAGGTGTGTATAACATTATATTGACACTAATTTCGATGTTTTAAGTTTGGCATGATTGAAACAAATAATGAATTCAATCAATAAGAAAGCCCTAAAACATAAAGAAATGTTAATGTATTCACAATTATGAATAATCTTTCTAATTGATTGAATTCATTAATTTTAAACCTGTCAAACATAAAACTAAACATAAAACAAAAATAACTGTCAAGATACTGGAATAGCAATGTTGCTTAGTTCAGAATACGGATGATTATCATTTTATTTGACTTTTATTAATGCGAATTAATTTTAAACATTCGATATAAGTTACTTTCATGAAAATCTTACATTTTGAAAAGATAATTCAGATTTTTTTTATTTCTATATCTCTTTATACTTAACCATATATTTACGGGTGCACGACTATATAGTAATTAATAACAACTCTTGCGAGACCCCGCAACATTAGTTGAGCGCTGTGCTTGTCACATTCTAAATACCTAAAGTCGTCTTTCCAATAAGTTACGGACACAATAAAATTATTATTATTTTGTCTTTATTCTACTTTTTAAGTATAACTTCTAACTCGCATACGTAAGTACACGCATAATTTTTTAAAGTGGTTTTTATTTGAATTATTTAACATTGATATTAAACAAAATGTTATAAAACAATAAAAAATATCGTTTAAATCTACACACGTCGCACAATTTTTCACCGCTAAAGAAAAAATAATAACAGAATGTTACATGTAATGGAGATCTTAAAAAAATGTTTTTCTTAAAAATCAGAAAAATAGCATAAAAAAGCAAATTTTCAGTGAAATTATGCCCGATTTCAGAAAGAAACAATAACAATTGTATTACGGCCGGCTTTGTCACATCTCTAAAGTCGTCAAACTAGCAAAACTAACGTTCATGCAGAAAGGGTTACGTATGTAGCAGCACTACGCAGTTAAAAGGTCAGGCGTTAAAGTTTGTACATTTCTATTTCGTTTTATAGAATTGTATATTTTTCGATATCGTCTTTCGGGCTTAAATAATACATGTTCGAGCGACACTAGCGCTATTTTTAGCGGGAAGTTATTAAACTAATGCCAATATTGAAGGTATGACAGCCTCTTAATGCTAAGCTCCTATATATGCTAGAACAATTTTCAATCCACTCGAATCTTCCTGGAGAATTGCAGATTATAACAGTAAAAGTTTCACACAAAACTGTTCAGCCGTTCTCTAGATTAGCGCGGTCATACAGTCAGACAGACGCTCTCCGGGGACTTTATTTTATACTATGTAGATATGTATTGATGATTGTATTGCAATTTGTCTGTAATATGTAGAGTCTTTATGATTCCCTGATTTATTTAAAAGTTTGATTACCGAGATTTTAAAAGCGCCAGGTACAATTCCTTTAGTTATACAAAGATTCGTCAATTTCGCAATTATCGAACTTATTTCTTTTTTTATCACTTTCATGTCCATGGTTCTGATTTGGTGGAGACCCGGTGACTTGCTATCCACTTTCTCAATAATTTGTTGAACGGAAATCGGTAAAACTGCCTTAAGCCTCATGAAAATGTTTGTTGGTTGTACATATGTATGTGTTTCTGTCTAAAATTTAATGATGCATTTTTGATTAATTTATTGAATTTCTTCGATAAAAGTCTTACTTTACATATTGCATAAGTATTTATCATCACTTAAATGGCTCGTGAGATTATTTGTTACCAGATAATTTGATTAACTATTTCCGTCGGGAATATGAATGCAATATTTGGGTCCGATCGGTAAAGCGGTATAGATTTTGTACATAAAATATATCTGGGGGAGGGCATTGGTAAGAGGGGGAAGGGGAAACTTTATTTTGTTTTTGAATAATTTTAAATAAAGAGATAAATTATAAAAAGTCCATGATTTAACTAATTATAGAATAGTACCAGAAAGTAAGTAGGTACTTGCCCGAACATCTGAGATAATTTTTAATTTTTTTGTGTGCGTATAAGACCCCAAATGCACTTAAGAATGCACGGTTATCAAGTCAATTTACAAAAATTTAGACCGATTGGATAATGGCAAGTGTTTTATAAGATATATCAGGGGTGGGGAAGGGGTAAAGAGAGATGGGGGAAATTTCAACTATATTATCCGCTGGGTTCTAAAAAGTCATTTTCGAAATTTTTAGTCCGATCGGTCGAACGGCACAGATTTTATTGAAAATATATCACGGGGAGGGGAAGGAGTAAAAGGGGAGGGGGTAAATGTCGTCTTAGCTATCCGCCGAGTCCTAAAGAATAAGTTTCCAAATTTTGAGTCTGATTGGCCGAACGGTTCGATTTGCATTGAAAATATATTATGGGGAGGGGAAGAGGTAAAAGAGAAGGGGGAAATGTCGCTTATGTTACCTGCCGGGTCCTAAAAAATAATTTTCCGAATTTTGAGTTCGATCTGCATTAAAAATACATCAGGGGCGGGGAAGGGTTGTTGCCTTTGTTACCTGCCGGGTTCTAAAGCATAAGTATGCAAAATTTGAGTCGAATCGAACTAACGGTGTAGATTTGTATAGATAACAGACAGACAGACAGATATTGAAGTTTATAGGAAGTATAGATATATGTAGAAATTACTCCATTATTTTTTTCTGAATCCATTGTAATCTAAGCAGATTAAATTATAGTGAATATCTCCTTTCCACTTCGTAAAATGCCTTTATTTTGAAAGTCTTCTGTTATCTGCGGAATTTTAAATAGATTCTCTTTAATTAATTTGTCAATTATTTTTTCAGGCTTCTCATATATCCTAGCACAAAAAGATTTTTTTATTCTTAATAGAATACAATGGGGCAGTTTATTTCGGACACATCTTACCATTAAACTTATTTTAAATTATATATTAATTTGTTTTTTTGTGCCATTTTCTCCTTTGCATTTTATTGGTGTATTTTTATTGATAGTTTTTGTGTTTAATCTGTAGAACTCCATATTTATTTTTAGCGTAATTTAAAATAAATTAAACTTTAATCATTATTATTAATGAAATTTAAAATGAATTAAATTTTAATAAATATTATTATAAGTGAAAACTAAAATAAATTAAATTTTAATAAATATTACTATTTAGTTCTGCGGATTAACTATTTTAAGTGTGACAGCTATTTCGGCTTACAAGGCCATTATCAAACAGTGGATATATCACGTATAATCTAAAATCTTATTTATCTTTAAAATTTAAAGTTACCCTTTCCCCTGTAGGGTAATTAGATAATTTATTGGTGCTTAATCATTTTGCACCTACATATACACATTTTTTTTTCTTTAACAACTGTTTCAGTTTTATGTAGACAGCCTTTTTGAAATTTTGTAAAACTTTCATCTTAATATATAAAACTTTTTTGACATTTACAGCGTTTACTTTATGGTTGGACATAATTATTAATTTGAGAAACCTAACAAACTTTGTGTAAACCAAGCTGATTGTTTTTAAACGTCTATCGGTTTCGATATTGCACTCTATCTTCGTCACGATGGACGAACAATAACATCCATAAATTATATTTGTAAGAGTGAACTGTTAGGAGAGGGTGTGTACTCATTTGTGGTGGAGGCGACGTTTGGCTGTGGGACATTAAAATGGGGAGTACATTGAAAAATGGATTATTCATTAAATGTAATTCATTGTTTTTGGTATTGAGAGACTCTTTGATTTCCAACATTTCTAAATGATGTTACTGTATGAGCTGTCTGTAAGATTTGCTGACCGCTCAGTGATCTCACGGCCCGCGGCGGCTGGTCCTCGTGTCGCTGGGGCAGACACCCTCCATGTCACACGCGCTACTCCTGTTATGCTGGATATATTTTTTTAAATATATATTGAATTCATTTTTCATATTTAGCTATTCCAACTATTTCGCTATATTTTTATCCTTTTTGTTCTAACAACTGTGTGCTTTCTTCTAATGAGCCATTATTTTTTCTGATCAAACATTTTTAATTGTTTTATATTCTGCACTTCTAAATTTGTTTTTTGTATCTTTTTGAGCCGAAAGGAGTTCAATAAATTTCTTGAAAAAAAATTTCGAAGACTTGGCTGTTTCCTTGAGTCGTTTTTTCATCCCATATATGTATTATGTCCATTTTTGAATTTCTAGTACCGATTCTAAAGACCTTCATTCCACTGTGATTGATAGAATTTTCCGATCGCGATTTCTTTCTCTAAGGTAATCTAGTTCCGTATTTTCTTCATGTGCAGTGGTCATGTTCATGTTGGGCATTTTTATTTTTCTTATGAATTCAGAAGTGTAGTGTCCATATTAATAATTTTATTAATAAACATATCCACATTAAATTAATAATTTCTTTGACATCACTTTATTTCTATGTAATATTATTTTCAGTGCTTTATTTTGGAAAATCGTTAATTTTCTTAACTATTCCTCACTAGCCAGAAATAGTATTTAGCTGCAGCTGTTAATATGAGGGACTTTTATTGAACTGTATATATTTTTGAAAGATTCTGTTTTGATGTATTTTAGGATGTATCATTTATAAGATCGATTCTTAAAATTTTGTTTTATTTTTCAGTATTTACTACTCATCTTCTGCAAGACGTTGGACAATAGTGGGAGTAACAAATAGTGAATTTTAAAAGTTCATTCGCTTTTAAACAAGTCTAGGGAATTGAAAATCTTGTCGGTTTGAAAATGTTAAATAACAACTTTTTCTAGTCCCGAAAATATTCAATGAATTTAGCGCGACTCGATGGTTGTGGGTTTTGTTCATTTTTGTAGTGAATTTGCGTCACAAAGATAAACAGAGTAATGTTTATTCACGTTTCGACACCTTAGAAATTCGCAAGTTCAGAAAGCCGCAACATTCGCGTGCTGAAATATTAATATTCGTCTTCCCACGTCCTGGCAGCAGCGCTCCTGGGGGACTCCGCCCCCCTGCAGAT
>JADDOH010011856.1:0-11476 GCA_016648135.1 Agrypnia vestita
AAGGTGCCCGTTGTGTTAACCCAGAGCACCCAGAGATCTTACAGTTGCTAGCTTACCAACAGAAGAGGGCGGGCGGTTTGCTCAGCACTGGCAAGTTGGGTTGTTTAAACCAAACTTTGGGTTTGTTGGGCGGAGAGGGGGGAGGAGTGTTTGCGGGGATGGCATGTGGGAGGCTGGTCAGTGTAACCGCTGGACCGGTGCGGACATTACTTACCTGCCACCAGGGGTGCAAGTTTCCAGAAATACCCTTCAGGGCCGGGGGGCCATGTTGGATTGTTGGCAAACTTTCAGATTTCTCAAGTTTTCTGCCAAGTTTAAATAGATTGCATGATTAACTGATTTTCACAGTACTTTCACAGATTTTCACAGTAGATATCCCGGAAAACTGTACGCAGAAATTTTTCACAGGACACAATATTTACATCTATAAGTTTAGCGTGATTTATTTATCGTAATTATGTTCACAAAATTTTAACGATTTTAGCACATCTGAAAGCGTATCTTTTTTTATTACTTTCATCCACATTAAACATTTGTTTATAGTTAACAGTAAGGCATTAATAATAGACTTGTGATTTGGTATATTATGTTTTTGAAAAACATTTTATTTAGAATATTGAATGTTACTACTCGTATAGCCTTGGAGCACGTTATATATACAATCCTGATATTTATCTGTAATCTCTGATATCACTAAAAAAGAATATTTATGTTAGAGCAAAGTAACATCTAAAAATATTACAATTACAAAAAAATAAATATCATCCAATCAATTCGATAAATAAAACAAATAAATAATATTTTTTGCTTTAAGTGCAAAGTTTGTAAGGATAACATTGGTTAGAATGTGCAATTTATAATTTAAAAATAATTATATTGCTTGATTTATAAGTTTGGTTTAAAAAATGATATTCTAATGGGAATGATAAATTTCTACAGATTTTGCTATTTTTATGTATGTTGTATTATAATTATTATTGTTTTCATATGTATATGTAAAAAAATATTTGTAATTAGCTGACCTAATGCATAAGTTTTTTATATAAATTATTTATAACACGACTAATAAATACAACATTAAAATATATTTTAGTAATCATTTTATGTTTATGAGATTTATTAAATTAAACAATATCCCGGTACATAAATAAAATTATGAAACAAAAATTTAAAAGACACAAAAAAGTCTAGTTAAACCCAAGAGTTGAACATTTTAGGTTTTTAAAAATATTTAACCTAACAAAAAGGATATATATTTAACCCTCTCTTGGCTCGTTTGTCTTGCAGCCTCCCCGCCGTTTATTTCCAGCTTAGCGTGGAAGCAACAAGAGAAATGGGGTGGTCACTATCCCGGGATGAGCTACGGCCGCCGAAGGGTTAAGGGTTTACTGCTAACCCTCTAACTGCCCTAATGTTTCTAGAACAACTTAGTGTCCGGTCGGGTTATACAAATTTTCTTTATCGAGTGCGGCCACGCCTGCTCCCGGTGCGATAAAACCACTAATATATTGCAAACCAAAACTATTTAGTTAGGAGTTATTTCATAGGTGTAATGCTATCTCTTCCAACATACGTCTCGGGACGGAAGCTGCGATTTGTAAACCTGTCACTACCACACAATCACTTTTCACACAGGCGACCCTCGTAGTCCAGTGGGCAAGACACTGGCTTCTCGTAACGGGGAACCGGGATCGATTCCTAGTGAGGTTTATATTCATATAATTTTCTCAAGACTAGGTATTTCTGTAATGTGTTAAAAATGAAAATCACACAAATTCCTAAAGTTAAAAAGTGTGAATTTCACTTCACCATCTTCAATAACATAAATTAAATTACATAATATTAAAAACGTATAGGTAATTTTCAATAATACGAAAAAATATGATCTGATATGAAATTACAAATAAGATAATGAAAACATTGTTTTAACCATACTAAAAATTTAAGTGTGGTTAAACAAATTTTTATAAAACGCTGACACAAAGTGAATTTGAAGAAGTAATATGAAATTATTTCCCTTTTTCAGTTTTCTTCAATCTATTAGAATCGAATATTTGGAACAAACGGGTTATTAACTTCAAACCATCTTTTTCAATTGAACAAATACAACACATTTTAAAATAAGGTTTCTCAATTTAATTAACAATTTGTGTAACAAGAAAAAATTTGAGCAAGCTGGATGTCTTTGATATCATACTGTATACCTACTACAATCATTGTTTATCATTAATGTGTCTAAAACGAATTGTTATGTTCATAACTACAATTCACGGGCTTCAGTTAAAAAATATAAGTGTGATGTTTTACAAGCTGCATTACATTTAAATCTTTCTATCTTTATTCGATTTTTTAAAAATTATATTTTCGCTAAGTTATACGTACATACCTACATAAAAATATATATTAAAAATAATGTTAAATATATTAGATTGCAGCCAAAATGGTGTGATAAAGTAAAATGATTAAAACTGTTAAAATTTATATTCTTATACAAAACTAAGATCGGTTACCAACGAAAAATAATAGAAAATTTAAAAACCAACTAGTTTTCTATAGTTATTGGAAATTGTATTTTAAATTTTCCCACTTACTAATAGGCAGACGATTTTTTGGTAGTACAGCGCCACTTATATACTTGCCATGCCGGCGTGATGGGAAATATTAGTCGAGCCCGCGTTAATTCAAATTACGGTCAGTGGCGGGTAATTTTATTATCGTGCCGTCCAGCGCTCGCGGCGGATGGTCCGGCCATTAAAATTATAACGTACCACCGTAATCCCGGTTACGGGAAAGGTATTCATGATTTTCTCAATAATTTATTATACTAATTAATCGATTTAAATATTATCATCTACAGAATACACATTATATAGTATCATTCTCGTTAATTGTAAAAAGTGGACAAAGTGCCCAAAAAATTGTAGAATGTCTCAGATATACGGTAGATAGTTATATAATTTATTTTATTAGGTCAAAATTAAGTATACGTTCACATTGCTGTGGTTCATAGGTTAGGAATTTTTTAAAATCACTTTTTAGGTTTTGCGTTCTAATTTTTAATTTGAATAATATATTAAATTTCAGTTCATGTATTTATGCCAGCTTAGTACCTTGTTTTAATTAATTTTAATAAATTTATATATAGCCTTGTACTTTTATAATAATTTATAATATTTTTTACATGTACACTTTGTGCATGTACACTTCGTCTAGTTTATTATTTAGGAATGTTTTCTTGTAATGTTTATACTAGTCAATATATTACGTTACCAAAGGTGCAGTAGAGATGTCTAGTAGTTACTCTTATAATATGACCGTGGCTTCTTCTACAAGATTGATTTTTCGTGGTTTTATTTTTGCTGTTAGACAATTATTCTGAATTATCATCATCATCATTATCATAGGAGGATCGGACACCCAAAGTATATTTTATATCTACCCCTATCTTGCGCTGTTTCAATACTTGAAGAAGTATTATATCGTCTGTATTTGTATTTATCCCGAGTCTAGGATATACACAACGGTAATCGTCCATATCACGGTACTTCTCACTCGGTCCAACTATGGTACTTCTGCTAATCAGAGAAATAAAAAAATAGAGATGCGAACATGGAATACGTGTTGCATTAATATTTTTACTATTTTCAAATTAAGCTAAGCGTTTGTGTTATGAAAATAGCATTAACTAGACGAGAGTCATAACCACTATATCGATAAGCTATTTATTTCCTATCTCATTTCTTGATCTCACTCTCCCCGTGAGAATCCAGCTTTGGTGACAGATGAGTCTGTTTGGTCCTGATACTTAACTTCATCACCAGATTTATTTAAGGGACGGAAAAGCACCACCAGCATCCCCCATTAGTGATGGATCCACTCTGCACTCACTACTACAATGTAGTACTACATTACATTGAAATGCACACTGCACACGTTTTGAAGTGTAGTGCACACTACAAACTACACACACTTAAAAGTAATTGAAAGTACATACTTCAAATAGTACACTTCATTTTCAAAGTTATCGAACGTACGAGCACATACTTCAAATAGTTCATTTTTTATGTGAAATTTTTGGGAAGTTGATGTAGATAAATGAAGAAATTTCTGGAAACTGAAACAACCCCCACCCCCATAGTTTGAAAAATTCTGGGACCGAATGAAGAAATTTTTGGAAACTGAAACAACCTGCCCCCATGGTTTGAAAAATTTTGGGATTGAATTTTTTTAGGTCGCCAAATGTTACTTTGTAGAAAATATTGGCATTCATCTTAAATATTTTTCCCGTTGACCTTTTTTTTTATATAATTACATCACAAATACTTCATTTCATTACCCTTCACTTCATTAATACTACAATTACTTCATTACTTCATTTCATTAGTACTACAATTTCGTAGTACTACAATTACTTCACTTCGTGTATTTTTGCTACAATTGTAGTGTACACTTTGTAGTCTTCAAACTGGCGAAAGTGTGTGCGTTGTAGTCTTCATTTTGAAATGTAGATTTTCCCTTCGCTATCCCCAATCCTTCTATCTATGTATTTCACTTTCCTGTTTCCCGTCGCTAGAGAATTCCATGCTGAACCTGTGTATAAATCTACATTTAATACAAAGTAGCTAAAACTACTTAATAGTCTAGTAACAGCTTTTGAAAGCCAGTTTGTTCTGTCGTATTATCAAAGCAAACGAACTTCAAACATTTGGAGTATTAATAAAGCTGGGGAAAGAAAACCAAACAGCAGAACTACCAAGAAGAATAGGTCTGGGCTGGGCAGCATTTGGTAAATTAAAACACTATATATGAAAATAAAGAAATCCCAATATGCCTGAATGGAAAAATGTTCGATATTAACAGAAAAAAGCATACAAAAATTAAAATGTACACAGCGGGCCATGGAATGGCAGATGCTCGGCGTAAGCCTTCGAGATAAAATCAGAAATGAAGAAATAAGACGCCAAACAAAAGTTACCGATATTATGGGCCGTATTGCGAAACTAAAATGGCAGTGGGCTGGACATATGGCTCGACAGGAGGATACTAGATGGGCACCCAGAATCCTACAGTGGAGGCCCTGGACAAAAAATAGAAGCGTCGGAAGACCTCCTAAAAGGTGGTCTGATGACATAGTCCAGCAAGCAGGAAGAACCTGGATGCGAAGGGGGAGAAACAGAGATGTTTGGAAGAAAACGGAAGAGGCCTTCATCCAGCAGTGGACGGAAAAAGGCTAAGGAAGAAGAAGAAGAAGAAGGAGTATTAATGTTCAGAACAAAAGAAAACGAATTTCAATTATACGGAGTATTTAATGTTCAAAACTGGGGACGCACCCGATACTGGAGACTGTATATGGACGCTGTTCGGTGTTCCGCAAATTGATAACGATTACGGCAGATTATGGCGGAGACAGGTGCGCGGGAAATCTAGTGCCCGGTCGCCATGCTTGTTCTTAATTTAAACCAGCAGGCGGTCAGCTATGGCTGCTCCAGATTGCGCTGTAATTACGTCGTCGAAACGTCACACAGATTAGGTGCCTACACACCTTTTCTAAGTAAAGGCTAGTTTTCTCATTGCGGGTGATTTGTACGCAAATACATTTTTTTAACTAGTTATAGTTTCTCTTCTTATTTATATATTTTTTTGTGTGTTTAAATTCGAGGGTGCAAACCTTGAGCACCTATATAATCGTATAATAATGATTACTGTAAATTAAAACATATACGTACATACATAAATAAATTAGGTACTTAAGAATTTTTTGATATTTTTCTGTTACTAGGTCGCAGATTTTATAAAAATGTATTGTAATTGTTTTCTAAATATGTAAATCGCAGCAATATGACAGCAATATCCAAATAATTAAAAAATGTTTTGAATGCAGTCACCGAGGATAACTAATTTAAAATGTACGGAATTTAAGATTATCTATTGCTTCCAAAATCATGTTGCCTATAAATTTACAGGCTATGTTTCCTATAAAATCTCGAATTCATATTAATCGAATTATAAATCAGTAATACTCGATGACTATACACTTTTTTTTGGATATTTAAAGTTTTCTTGTAATACTGTTGTATTTTGCTATTACTTTGTGGTTATTCATTATGAATATAATTAAACTAGTTAACTTAGTTTACACCACTAAAATTTATTTGGTAAAACCAACCGGTTTCGGAAACGACGTTCCTTCATCAGGGTATACCCAATACTGTATTGGGTATACCCTGATGAAGGAACGTCGTTTCCGAAACCGGTTGGTTTTACCAAATAAATTTTAGTGGTGTAAACTAAGTTAACTAGTTTAATTATTTTCTTGTAATGTTCGTGATGAATTTTTTTCGAATTTTATGTGTTCGTTTTCTTTGATGAGTTGCATAATTGATATTTTTAGTAGGCGCGTGCAGTGGGAACATTGAAGTATGCCTTTTTGAAACCGTATATTTTGGGAAAAAAAATAGAAATCAAATATTTATGCTACAGATTTTTATAATATATCAAAATATGAATGCTATGATAACAATTGTGATAGAAATATTACGAAATATATGTTGTATTCCGATTTTTTCCTAATAATTGGTCACGTAAAAGGCATGCTCCCATATTATACATTTATATATTGCGTTTATTGGTAATAACGTTTATTGTAAAAATACATTTTGTTTACTAGAGAGAGAATAAATAATTTAAATTTGTACGTTTATTGTAAGAATACGTTTTGTTTACTAGAGAGAGAATAAAAAATTTAAATGCATTATGAAGTTGTCTTAAATGTACGCTAGGAGAGACATACTTCGCTGTGCCGAACGAACGACATGCCGAACGAAGGGGTTTATTTCATCTGTGTACAATCTTATGCTCTGTGGTTGGGTTTATTTTTTCAGAAAATGGGAACGTGTTCTATTGAACCAACCATACGTATGAGATCCGTTGAATTGCCATGCATGCGAGCTTAATACGACAATAGAGGCTCGGAGCGCAGGAGTACGAGGATATGATACGATTGTCTTCCTTGACACGTAATGTACAAACTTTTCCTTATGTTGTTGTAAGCCTTTGGTTATTGGGGAACATGACGCGGGTTCGGCGGGAACGCGAACCAGACCACTTTATAAACAGGAACAATGACGCGTTGATCGGAGGTAAAGCTGTCAAAATAAAGGAAAGGGTTGGGAACGAAATTCTCACGTAAATGCGTTTTTATGAAAAGGGGTGTTTTTTATCGTAGTCCTAATACTTAACTTCGATTGAATTTTAACCAATCAATCAACCAATCAATTTGCTTAGATTATTGTGTCAAGAGGAATTCTACAAATATCGTTTTTTTACTGTTGATATTAGATCATTTTCTTTATAATGCTTTGCACTATGTGATTTTAAAATCTAGCCATATTCAACATCCAATGCTTTAAAAATATATTCTTAATATATGAATAATTTCCATTAATTGATAAATTTAGGCAGGCTTTTTTTCAAACGCTGGTAAATCCATTTCAATCAAAGACGACATGGCAAATTAGAAAATTACTTTTGATATATGGTTAACTATAATTCTAACCTATACCGGAAGCAGATCGAAGTTCAGTTCCAACTACGCGTCATCATATTCTCGAGCCATTATCGATCTACTGCTGGATGATGGCCTCACAACTCTGCCACTCACTTCGATCATTTCTTCATTTCATGTATTTCTCGAGGAACCCACCGGATATGATTTTTTAGCTAAAAAGATAGATTTTTTAGCCATCTAGTCATTCTTAGTTTCTATATTTTTTCGTGTCGTAGTTACCATTCAAGAATATAATTTTGCCATATGGTGTCTCTGTGTCTCTGTGTATGGTCTTACCTACCACTCTAACTAAAACAGAGATCGGAATATAGTACATATATATTTTACACACACGTCGACACACAAAAGTATTTATACGCTCCTATATGATTAAATGTAAAAAAAGTAAATGCAGTCAAATTATTTCTAAGGATTTTGATATGAAGTTTTCCTCTTTCTATATGAATATTAATGTACTGTACAAAAACGTCTATTTCTTTAAGTTATTCTCTGCTATAAACCTTAATACTCCTGTTCGTTGTTCGAGATACAAACCTATTTTAAATATAAAAAATATAAAACTAAGTCTTCTATTAAAACGTTTATGAATCATTCAACAAGCAGTTGGATAAAATGTGTAAAAAATTAGGTTAAATATTTAGCGAGTAGGTATATGTGAGCTGTAGTGCATTGTAACTCATATTGATTCAACCCTTCAGTCTTACCACTCTTCATGATTTAACCTTTGTAACCAAGATTCACTCGCATACGCTAGTGTCTTTCATAATACCCCGCCATAGATTTCATCATCAAAAAAATTAACTTTTTCAAAAATTTGTTAATTACATTTCAAATTTAAATTTAATTTTATTCAGGGAAGCCTTTTCAACTTTTCAACAAATTCTTCTGTACAAATAAATTCTCAATTAATTTCCAATCTAAAAAAAACATACTGCGTTCACGATAAATTAGCTTGTTGGAGACAGCCCTGATGATTTCCCAGCCCCCTTAAAACGACCACCCCAGCCGCATTTACTTCCGGTACAGAGTGTCTCTTCCACATCCGGTACATCCTTATCATGCGGTCCATTTGAGACAATCGTTCGCATTACATTAAGGGTCCTCTACGTCGTACATTACCAATCCCAGAAATGACTTATATTTACATCAATTCGAGCCGCTTTAATGGAAGGTTTTGGCCTTTAAAAATATTTTATGTACTCCGTAAATTACTTGTCAACGTCTATTATGCTGGAGTCATAATTTTGATACAAATTTGACCCAATTATTTATTTGGTATGGAAGGATACGTATTTAGGGATTATATAATAATATATTTACATATTTACATATTTACACTTGGACTTATGACTAACTCAACTTTCACTAACATTCCACTTGATACTCTATAGATACATAATAACTACCTTATGAAAATAAATACTACTGACGAACTCGAAAAAATATTATAATTGTGTGCTATAACGCCACTCTGGGACAGGCGTAGCCTAGTAGAGTGGCATAATCCACAAATTAAACAAAACAAAAAAATGTGTAATTTATCTTATGTTTTATTGTTAAATTAGTATTAAGTATCTTATTTGTAAACAAGGATTTTTAAATAAATAAATAAAATAAATAAATATTTATTATATAAAATTATAAAAATAGCTTATTACGTAAGATTTGTACATATATATTTTTTTGTAACAGAATATATTTTGTTACAAAAATATTATTTATTCTAAACTTCTATAATAAACATAAATGTCGGCTGTGAATTGCTTTCTCTAAATTCAGCTAAAAACTGGAAACATTCTCACACAGTAGGCTCCTTCAGAGACAGTTAATTATGCACCTACAAAATCCCAATTATAATAATTACCTGTCTGTTATCTGTCTGTCCGTCCGTCCGTCCATCCATCCGTCCGTCTGTCCATGTAACTTCAAGTTTACGGCAAAAAAAATCAAATTGAACGGCCGGAGAAGGGGCTTGAACCCCGGCCCACCGAACCAAGAGGCGGCAATGCTGACGATGTCGCTACTATCGAGCCTGCATTATTCGTCAAAAATACAGTACACATAATAAAATGTATTTTCTTTATGTAGACTGCCTTTTTATGGATTTTTTCGAGATCAGTGCCATCTCCGACGTGGTACAGTGGATACGGTACTTGGTTGTCAGGGGGCTCGGGTGCGAATCTCCGGTGCCGGATATTCAATTCAATTCAACTCAACTTTTCAATTCAATTTTTATTTATTACATAATATACATATTATGAATTTATATCTAAAAATATACATATACACATATACATACACACATACATACATACATATACACACATATATATAGATATATATATATATATATATATTATTATTAAACATATTTTTCATTTATTTAAGGAACGAGTCCCGTAATATTTAATACGAAATAAATAAATGAAATAAAGAGAAACACACAAATATCAAATAATAAAACTGAAAAATTAAATGCTGGAACCTGGATTCGAACCACGGACCTCTGTGTTTCGCGCACAGCGTGTTACCAATTTCACTATCCCAGCGACTTAACAAGTCGTCAATATTTGATAGTTATATGTTTCTCTTTGAATTATTAATTCACTTATTTATATTATTCCATTTTTATTCGGGAAGTAATCGACTGTTTACGAGAATATCAAAGCTTCGTTGATATATTATATATATATATATATATCATAATATATATATATATGCATACATATATACACACACATATACATATTGTATATTAAAATAATAATTTAATATTAAGGAATTAAAAGTGACCTCTACAATCTGGTCAAAGGTGTAGGAGAATCCTGCTTCGGAAAACCCCCTCAGACACATGGAATAGGTAAATCAATATCCAAAGCGATCTTGTTCAGCATAGCTGTAGCTTTTCCAACAGGCATAATCATCGGCAGGTTGGTCCTGTATATTGGAATGTGAAACAATCTATGCTGACGATGTCTAAGGTAATTATCAGGAACATACAAACCAATGCTCTGCACAATTTCAGTATTGTCGATCATACCGCGCAACAATCGATAAAAATGTGTAATTAAATACACATTCCTTCTAGTCTCTAAACTATTGTAGCCAAGCATACCCTGAAGAAACTCGGTTGGGTAAAAAAAAAAATTAAATTTAAAATGACGCAAAAAATAAAATGTAAATTTGGCACGGCCGAAAATGGAACCCAGCGTTCCTCACAATTAGGCGAGCCTTCTAGCTCTGATCTACGTCCCCAATTCTATAACAATTATAAAAATCAATAAATCATATTTATACGAAAATGTAAATGAATTTTACACCTATAAATTAATTAATTTTATTTTGTACATATTATTTTTACCCAATGGCAACACTTTGCGATGGATAAAATTCCTTCATCTATGGTTACAAATATTGCGGGTTAAATTTAATATCAGCGTCGAAACGTGAAGTTGTTAAAATTATTTACAAAGCTTTTATCTCATTTATAATAATTTCGTTGTCTGTCTGTCTGTCCGTCTGTTTTTTTTAAAATTTTTTTCTTTTCTTTTTTATATAAATAAATAAATACTTATTCCTTAGGAACCGGCATGTAAAAAGTACCGTCATTTTTGACAGCTACTACAGCTAGCTAGTAAAATAATAAATTGCTACCAAATATATGTAATGTATAATAATTATTCGTGTTTTATACTCAGCGGTTAATATCTAGCGTCGTCCCAAATTTAGATTTAATTTCAACACAGGATTTAGGAAGATGCCTGTATTTTGCACGGGGTCCTAAACAGTAATTGTAAAAAATTTGGCTACGATATGATCGGTCAAAAGGCATAGGGTTTTATAGAGAAAGGCAGACAGACAAAGTATTTTACATAGGTACGTAAGATTAAATTTCATATTCTAAAATAA
>JADDOH010011857.1:0-15080 GCA_016648135.1 Agrypnia vestita
AGCATATTCTTACCTTGAATGGTTCCGTCTTAGACGTGCATGAACCTGTTCACATTAATTCCGTGGGAAAACAATACATATATTTGCTATCTACGAAATACCACATTTTTGAAGTGAAACCTCTTTATGAATAAATAGATAAGATCTCGGGGATGGTTTGTTCGAAAGGATTCCACAACAGCCCGTGAGTTTACATGAAATAATAGTTTCTTTGAATGCTAAATTTTGGTTTTTCAAACCCTCAGCATCTCTGCTGAGAGGGGTAGAGGCTCCGCGCCCGCCTAAACCCGGTGGCCGACTTCCTAAGTGACTAAACGGCCCCCCTTGTTCCTCCGGAACTTACCGCATCCCGAGACTCTATCTCTTCTTTACGAGATGTGATCCTGTGACGCCTCTCTTTTAGGCTATAATTGAGAAGGCCGTACTCTTTTGGTACGAGTTTCTGATGATGTGTGTTGTCTTGAGGCGCCTTTCTTTTAGGCCGGTGTTTGAAGAATCATGTACTCTTTTGGTACGAATTGATGACGACATTAGCCTCCTTTGCGGGCATAGTCAGCGATGTTACAAATTATTGTGCAATCTCATTATGCCTTATCAGAGCGGCGTCCCACGATTCTGCATCTTGCAACTTTTACTTTGGACAAATGTTAGAGTGTTAGTAACATATTTACAATATCCCAGCTATTCCATATGAGTGAATGATTTTTATATTTATTCTGGCCCTGTCTTTCTTACAGAGGACGAAATAGAAGTTAACGTTTTCTATCAAGGTTTTACAGCATTCAAGCATGGAAATCCTTCCAAAGACATAGGGAACCTTTTTGTTGGTTTAAGTAGTTTGCGCCAGATGAGGTTAGGTGGTCGGTTTATTGACGACCCCGAGCAACAAGGAGGACCCCGCCTTTAAGGGGCCCTGCAGGGGCTTGTGCGGGTTCCACGCCCAAGTGCCGGCAATCATCCACCCCTCAGCCAGCTAGGCTAACACAAACCAGATATCCCCAATCTTTAGTTAGATCTCCCCATTCTGTCCCTTACTCGTCATTTCTGAAGCCACTTATTAAGCTGAATATACCGAGGTACTCGATTCACAAAGAGTTAGTTGTAGACCGAGTGTAATGATTGCGCAATACCTACGCAACACAGTAATTATTATAATGCCACTAAGTAATTCATATAGAAATCCGTGTATTCAAATTTAGTAAAAATAGTTTGAAAATCCCCATACTCTAAAATATATTCGTTCGGAAGAATTTCTCGTACGATTCGGATTGATATCTGGTCATGCAATACATAACGCGTCGACAATATTATGAATCTATTACGCACTGCTTACAGAGCTCCGCAAAATCAATTGTTAATACAAATGGTATGAAAATCCCCAAGCATCAAAATATATTCGTTTGGGAGATATTCCCGTACGAATTGAGCCAAGATCACACAAGAAATCGTGATATTAATTATACATTATTGCTCCGATTTTAAATCTTCCCAAAATAAATACATTTCAATAGTGAAAATAATTAATCGATAGATAATATAAATGTGTTCCTTAGCTGTTACACAGTGGCGGTATGATCCTCTCTGCTACTGATGAATGGTAGATTCCTCCATAAGTCCGGGCAGCAACTCCGTCCGCAAATGCTGTTCTGGAACTCGGGGCTCCGTCGGTAGTCTGTTGGGCAGCGCTCCCGCTCGCAAGTCTGGTCTCGAACTGAAGGGGCCGAGTATATCGTGTTCGCTCCTTTTATAGTAACGATTTCACCATACCTCTGAAATCCACGCTAGTGCAGTGACTCATCCTATGCCCGATGACCTCACCGCCGGCGCTCGCCATTGGCCGGATTCAGTCACCAGGACGGTCGCCTCCGGCTCAACCCGTCGAAGGCAAAGCGCGCCTGTGATTGGTCCGTTTCGTTAAAATAATAGTTAAGCACCCGCTACACGCGAGACTTACTGTTCTGATTCATAAATAATAAAGGCTCGTTCGCACCTACTCACAAGGTCGAGTCTATTAGGATTGGCAAACGATATTAATTTAACACAGAATTATATCTATGGTATAATAAAGATCTAAGAAATATTACTTGTATAGCTGAATATTCAATATTTTGTTAGCCTCTTGTAATACATAGAATCTTAAGAAGAAATATATCAGGCTTTTACTTTTAAACGATTCCAAACAGAAGAAATATATTTTTGATGTCCATACTTGACTTTTTTGAATATTATTATTTTAAGATTTTCTAAATTTATTAAATCTATCTCTATGTCGACCATCACAACTGTCGGCGCTTCTTCCGTCTCTGTCTGGGGTGTCGAACCCGAGACCATTCTTCTTAATCGTGCGCCACCTTTATATATCGTTATAATCTCAAAACGGAAAGAGGATGACAAGACTTACCCATCTGCCGCCGATTATATCCAGTCCAGTGCATCGTAGTTTCACTTCATGTACCTCACTTTTTACCTAAGGATTGCCTTGCACGCGCATACGATTCACAGGCCCCTAATTAACTATAGATCGCGACCTAACCTTTGATCCTGCCATTACGCGTTTATAAGTTTCCGTAGCTGGGGCTTAGTATCCAGCCTCTGCAACTATACGGTGTATATACTTTAATCAAACCGAAACTAGACATTATTTTCTTTTCTTTAAATTTATATTCCTCGAGATACCGGAATTAGACTCTAGCTCGACAATTGTAAGTATTCATATATCTTAATAATACTGTAACATAGTCCTCATTTCCGTCTTACGCATCCGTACTTATCCGGGTCATCGAGACTAGACTCTAATTCTAATGATCATACTCTAATGATTATACGCACCGATATTTTTCATAAAACCCGTTACCCGTTATTTTCCGATGTTACATATTCTTATATTTATCCGAAATACCGGGATTAAGCTTTGAATCTAGGATTCCATCCATTTATAAGTTTTAACAAACCCATGAAGCAACCACTTGTCCACTTGTTGTTGTTAAAGAATTGATTGCTTCTATAATAAAACCCCACTAGTCTACATCTTTATAAGGTCAATACATATTACTTTTAGGGTCCGCCGATTTAGTTTTATTCTTAATATTATTCTTAATATAAATTTATTATCATCTCGAATATTTGATATCTACTCTCCGGCAAATTTTAATATAGTTTAAATCATTTTAATATAATTTATCATTTTAATATAGTTTAGAAATAACGGGATTCTGTAATTTCTACAAGTATAAACAACCCCAATCTTACCAAATCCATTTTATGTAGTGAAAGACGCGGGATTTATATTCTTCCTAAAATGTAAAATGAACCCGGTCCTGTAGGTATCGGCGAGACTCGCAATCAGCCATGCCGCATTACCCGGGGAGATTGCGCAAAGAGGAGGATAGAGTGCAGAGTGGGAGTGTGGAATATTAGGGGAGGAATGGATAGGAAGATGAATGAACTGTGTGATAGTATGAATGACAAAAACCTAGACATTTTATGTATAAGCGAAAGTATGAAGAAAGGCTGTGGAGAGTTAGAGCACAACGACATGATGGTGCTTTGGTCCGGAGTGCCGGAGGCGGACCGAGCGTGCCAGGGTGTTGCAGCGCTGCTCTCGAGAAGGATGGTGGAATGTATGAGAGAATATGAATTTGTCAGTGCCAGACTAATGTGGATCCGGTTCAAAATTGGAGTCACGGGGGTGTTTCTAGTTATAGGCTATGCCCCGGTTAATTCTGAAAAGGACGAAGTGAAAAATGAATTTTGGACGAATGTTAGGGATGTAATGAACGTGAAACGAAGCAATGAAAGAATTATCTTCGCAGGTGATCTGAATGGCTGGGTGGGAACACGAAGAGATGGCTTCGAGACTGCCCTTGGTGTGTATGGTGACAAGAGGATGAATGAGAATGGTAAAAGTTTGCTTGAGGTATGCTTGGAATGGAATCTTTTTGTTTCAAATACCTTTTTTGATCACAAAAGAATCCATCAATACACATGGGAGAGAGGGAATGAAAGATCGATAATTGATTTTGTTGTGGTTGATTCTAGACTAAGGGCCGCTACGGTTGATACTCGGGTATTTCGGGGTGCCGAGATGGAAACTGACCATTTTCTTGTAGTCTCAAGAATAAACTTGTTTCAAGGCTGGCGGTCCAGGAAAAGAACTGTACCGGCTCCGTCTAGAATCAAAAAAGAGAATCTACAAAAGGACGATTTAAGGGAGAAGTTTGAAAGGAAAATTGTTGAAAGGCTGAGTGTAAGGAGGGTGAGTGATCTTAGGATAGATGATGCATGGGATTACTTAAAAAATACCCTTTGCGAGTCAGCGAAGGAAGTCTGTGGAACAGCTAAGCAGGGAAGGAAGAAAGGGGATGCATGGTGGGATGATGACATAAAGGAATTAGTGAAAGAAAAAAGAAAAGCGTGGCTCCATCTTCTGACAGTGAGTGAAGATGAATACGCGGGGGCAAAAGATGTATACAATGCGTGTAAAAAAAGAGTGAAAGCAGGTGTGAAAGAAAGGAAAGAGCGGCTGAAAAGAGAGGAAGGTTTGAAAATGTCTAAGAATTTTGGGGAAAACATCAAATTTTTCTGGAAGGAGGTGAAAAAATCTCGATGTGGGACGGAAAGCAATAGTATGAAAGCTATTAAGTCAGCGAATGGAGAAATGTTAATGGATGAAGATAGAATAAAAGATAGATGGATGAATTATTTCCAGGAAACGTATGAGAGCGAGGAGGCTGTAATAGAGGAATCCGTCGATATTCTCACGGAGAGAAGTATGAATGACGAAAATGAAGTCAGCGAAATAAGTGTGGAAGAAATAAAGTGTGCAATAAAGCATATGAAGAATGGTAAGGCTGTGGGGTATGATAACGTTGCTGCCGAATATATCAAGGCTGGTGGCCCATCAGTGATTTCGTGGCTTCATACTCTATTTAATAAATGTTTGAAGGAGAGCCACACCCCTTTGGATTGGAGGAGAGCAGTTATCATGCCTCTCTACAAAGGTAAAGGGTCGAGATTGGAATGCGGGAACTACAGGGCAATCAGCCTTTTAAGCTCGGTCGGCAAACTTTATGGAAGAATTTTGATAGAAAGAGTAAGGTCGATGACGAAAGAAAAGGTATGGGACGTGCAAGGAGCCTTTGTGGGTGGAAGAGGATGCATGGATCAGATATTCTCTCTACGAGTGTTGACGGAAAAGTTTTTAGCGAAAAACCAAAAACTTTTCTGTGCATTTGTAGATCTGCAAAAGGCTTATGATAGGGTTATTAGAGGAAGGTTATGGAAGGTACTCTCTGATTACAAGGTGAACAGTAAACTTATAGACGCAGTTGCATCCCTTTACGAGGGGAGTACTGCGTGTGTAAGAATCAATGGATCTTTCACACCGTGGTTTGATATAACAAAAGGTGTCAAACAGGGTTGTGTAATGTCTCCATGGCTGTTCAACTTGTATATGGATAATTGTGTGAAAGAACTGGAATGTATGAATATAGGAGCGAAAATGAGTGATTTGATTGTATGCTGTTTACTGTACGCGGATGATGCGGTATTAATGGCAAATAGCGAACAAGACCTACAAAGTCTAGTTAGCAGGTTGTATGATGTATGCAAGGAAAGTGACCTTATTATGAATGTAAAGAAGTCAAAAGTAATGGTATTCGAGAAGGAGGAAAGTAAGACAACGTGTGAAATACTAGTAGGCAATGAATGTTTGGAACAAGTAGATGAGTTTGTGTACTTGGGAAGTATGTTCGATAGAAGAGGGAATGTTGAGAAAGATATAGAGAGGAGAGTGACTGCCGGGAATAGGGTGAACGGTGCTTTGAATGCAATAATTTCTAATAGAAATATGTCTACCGAGGCAAAACTGGCGGTACATAATGGAGTTCTGGTACCGACACTAATGTATGGAAGTGAAGCCTGGAGCTGGCAGAAGAGGAACGAAAGTAGATTGAATGCAGTGGAGATGAGGTCCCTTAGACGTATGTGTGGTAAATCCATGTATGATAGAGTAAAGAATGAAGATATTAGGAATGAATGTAAAGCTGATCGTAGCATAATACAGAGAATAAAAATAGGGTCGCTCAGGTGGTTTGGGCATGTTGAGCGAATGAATGAGGAAAGAATGGTAAGAAAGATATATGATGCAAGTGTTGACGGCGCCAGAAAAAGAGGGCGACCACGGAAGACGTGGCATGACCAGATTAACCAGATACTGGAAGATGGTCCTGTTAGAAGTCTGAACAACCGTCGAGCTTGCATGCGAAGATGTATGAATGTAGACGAAGCGAAAGTTGTATGTCAGGACAGAAGAGTATGGCGCTCTATCCTCTCTGCCTACCCCCTCGGGGAAACGGCGTGATGGTAAGTAAGTAAGTAAGTAACCCGGTCCAGATGAAACATCCTTATTTAGTTTCAGGACAACGAGGTTTACGCGTTCCACGAGGAATATGATATAACCCGATCTAAACGAAGGTAATTTTGTATAATTTTAGGACAGCGGAACTTACAAATTTCATAAAGTATATCGTGAAGCCAATCTAGGCGGAGACACTACGTATATTTTAAACAGAGTAAGAGTTTAAATTTTACCATCAAGTCTAATACACCGCAAGAATGTCCTAGGCATAGTAAACAAAATAGCGATCAAAACCGTAGTGTTTCTATGTTCATACGTTTTAGCTCAAAACGAATTTTATAAGTTTCACATTTATAATACAAGACGCGAATTTCTAAACGAAACATTTTAAAATAGTTCTAATCGAAATCTAAATATTTCATATTTATTAAATGAAACGCGAATTCTAGAACGAAAGCATTCTGTATAACTAAATGCAACGAAATCTTATATAGTTTATAAATAAGAAGACCCGGCCCCAGGCGGTTTTTATATATTTTCAATATAACGAGGCCCTACAACATCTTTATAAGTATAATACAACCCCGGTCTATCGAAACAATGTACTAGAAGTTTTTATATGTTTGAATACATGATATACGTTTTTTTTTATACGCGTTTTTATACGCGAGATTTACGTTTTCGTACAATACAAAGTAACCCAAATTATACAACCGCGAAGTTTACATCACTCCTAAAGTATAACCAGAACTAATTGAAACATTTTTTCATAGTTTAAGTCCGCGAGGCAAATATCTTTCATAAAATATAAAATAACCAGAATCAAATTAAACATATTTTTTACCTTATAGACTTTCCCCAACGCGCGTAATAATCCCGGCCACATGAAACGTTTTTATATGTTTTAATAGCGCGGGACCTATGTTTTCCTATATAATATAAGATAACCCGGGCCGAACGGAAGCAATTTTATATACTTTATAAAATAGTGAAACTTGTACTTCTGTAAAACCGTAAATAAACCCCGACCCCCACGAGATTATTTTATATAATTTTTTAGAATAATGAAATTTCATACATCTGTAAAATTGTAAATAAGTCCCGATTCTCACGAGATTATTTTATATAATTTTCTAGAATAATGGAATTTTATACACCTGTAAAATTGTAAATAAGTCCCGATTCTCACGAGATTATTTTATATAATTCTCTAGAATAATGGAATTTGTACACCTGTGAAATTGTAAATAAACCCCGATTCTCACGGAATTACTCTATATAATTTTAAACGAAATGAAAATCTAGATTATTATGGGCTGAACCTGATACCCCGCGAGATCAGCTATATATTTTTCACTAGACGTATTTTTAATCCCAGAATTTATTCGCTATAATTTTAACGGACTCTTACTATTAAACATAAACAAGAAAAATTATTAAAATAAACTAAATATTCTTTCAATAACTAAAATAAATCCGGTCTAATCGAAACATTTCATATAACGAAATATTATATGCCTTACAAATGTAAAAATTAAAATGTGACCAATTTAAATTAATTAAATTTTAGCAAAAAATAGGTAATTTTATAAGACTTATTTAAAATCGAATCTGTTAGTAACAACCCTTTTATCTTTTAACAATTTCCCGCGTGTTTAGCATAAAATAGGTATCTTTATAATGCACAGCTAGTTTCCGGAGATCCGCCAATACTATTCCTGTATACTTAGTAAAACGAAAATTAACTAAATTTGAACCCTAGCGGTTCCTGAAATTCTGCGAGTATTATTCTGTGAACCTAGTAAGACGATAAAAATAATTAACTTTATAGAACGTAGTGATTCCCGAAGTTCTGATATGCCAAATTAATTTCCTTTATAAAATAAAATCAAACCCGTACTCTGAGTTAAAACCCTTTTAACAGGACCTCGCGTATTTAGCATAAGATAGGTATTTTTATAAGACTTATTAACAATTTCCCGCGTGTTTAGCATAAAATAGGTATCTTTATAACGCACAGCTAGTTTCCGGAGATCTGCAAATATCAGTTCTATATATGTCGGACTAATCAACTTAATAAAGCGCAGTAATTTCTGAAGTTCTAATATGCCAAATTAATTACCCTTTATAAAATAAAATCAAACCCGTACCCCCCTTTTCTTTTATCGTGAGCAATCAACAATGTCGAAGAGTATAATTACCCGTGCACCACTTTCACTTGAAGCTAAACTATAATTTTCAAACACTGGGACACTCTAAGTCGACGGTAATTATCACTCAAAAAAACAACCGACGCGGATTTCGCACCCCCGTAGATCTCCACACCAACTGCCTGAATTCTGACTCCGCGTTACCTCTAATACCCCTCCCAGCAGCCAAAGGTCCTAAGTCGTGTGTTTCCAGGATTTTCAATATCCTACTTTCCTTGATACCCAAATCTTTGTCCCTTAGATTCAGTTTGGCAAAGAAAAAACACATTCCCTCTTGGATATGTCAGTTGACCCCACCTTCTGTTGCCGTCTCTGTCTCCGTTTTGGGGCGGACTCGGTGGCTTCGGACGATTTGAATTCGCTTCGTAAGCGCGATAATTAATTTTTAATATTTAATTTCTAAGTTCAATCCATATTGTCGTTTGATCAACCGTAACCACAATCTATCGGGTACTCCCCTAATCATAGTTGGTGTTTCTTCACTATCTACCATTATCATGTCCCGTATTTTCACCCGTCCTTATCGGAAATTTAACGTTTCTTGGCCGCTATATCATGGTATCAATTTCCCTACACTCACCATGTACACACTGCGTACCTAGATATAACAATCATCCAAAGGTACTATACCTAATTTTAAATTAATTTTGGGCGATCTTTTCTCGTGTATCACCCAATGAATCCTGTCTTATGCCCGCGGCACCCCGCGCACAGGGACGTATTAGGTCCCTCCGTTGCGGAATTTAAACATAATTTGTAACCATTTGTTATTATTTTTATTGGCAGTAAGATTGATCCACAAAATAACTATGTTACATAGACAGTGAATATTCTCGAACAATATAATACTGGAAGAGTACTATTCGCTATAACACAATAAACTATTAATGTAAGTTAAAGTAATTTTTAAATTCAGTGGAAAATTTTTAAGATCGTTTTGCTTTTAATTTTTCCCAAAACAAAATAAATAAATAAATAAATAAACACACAAATACACACTCACACAAACCCACTATTGGACATGTTTTTCTTATTCTTTTATCGATTGTATGTATGTGTTTTCGCGTAATTGGCCCAAAACTCTGTACATCAATTATTTTTTTTCTTCAAAGATTGATTAATTATATGGCTGTAAGAAACCCAATAAATGAAAATAAATAAAATAAATAAGTAAATAAACCTCCAGTGCCGCAGGCAAGGCGTCGGATTAATTCAGTGCTTATTTATTGCCAATGTACTGGACGCCTCCGCTGATAACTATATACCACTCACCATGTTCTTAGAGGTGTGTTGAAAGATTGCTAGTATCTGTCGAATCGGTCTCAAGTAGTTGTCTGTATTTGTACGTATATCATTATTACATGCTCTTGCTATATCCGTTCCACTTCATATTATTGTTCCTCCCGTCTTTGAATTTCTATCACACTATGTTCTCCTATGCTTTTGGTATTTATATACTTGCTTCTTCGCGTTATATTACATTTACTCCCAATTATATTTGTTTCATTTATCCATCCATCTATAAGATCCCCATACGCTGTATCCTTTTATTTCATGTGTATATGGGCCGCAAATTCATATTATTTTATTTACAATATTCTTATCTGGATACACTTGCTCAATTATGTTTTGTGGGTTATTACTACCAAACCCGGCGAAATCTGAGCTAGAATAGCCAATCGTATACACGTTACCCGTCCTGTTGAAACTACGCTAATGTCGGACAGGTTTGTATTGATTACATAGTTAATATATTGTATCTATATTTGAGTATATTCTTTTCTTGTCGTGCCAATAATATGCTTACACGTTATCGTTATCTCATTCCTAACTATATATACCGTCATTGCGCAATTACCTATCTGTTGTAAAAGCCTGAAGAGCGTTAGCCTACAGATAAATATAATAGAATTATAGTTAACTTTCCTATCTGCCTACGTTATCCGACTCCCGCGAAACGAAAATAAATCATTATTCGCTCAGTTAAGGTCACCCCTCTGGTACATCGTATACGTTTAATCCGTGTTTCACGGCCAATTCCTATAAATTATTTATGGGGCGTTTTCCTCTCGCGATCCCCCAATTAGGACCCGCCTTCCTTACTTTTGCTCATATTCTGCATCTCTGTTGCCCGGGAATCCACTCGAGACCACGATTAATGACATTTAAACGGTCTCAAAAATCCAGCAAAAATTCAGAAACCTCGTGGAACTGTCAATATCATCGTCACCTTAGAGTAGACGTTAATCGGTTTTTTAACGGCTCAAAACGCAATAACCGCGACCCAAATCTCTGAAATCCGTGTTCAGTATATTTTTATGGGGATCACATGTGGACCGCTCGGACCGCATCGATCGTCAACCATTTGTACCAAACACGGCTTTACCACAAGATTAATATGATTTATAAGAATTGAACAGTAACTGCCCGTAACCTATATCCGATCAATCGCTACTAACTCCCTCCCAATACTAGCGTTTCATCATCCCCAAATTTTTGTAGCCCCAATACTCCGCCAGGTGGGCTTAGCTCAATTTTTCCCGCGTAGCATTTAAATCATCTTAGAGTTCAAAATAAAAATAATAAAAAAAAAAAATCTATAGAAACAGGTGATTCATCACACACGTATTCCGTGTTCGCATCTCTATTTAAAAAAAAAAAAAAAAAGAAAAAAAAAAAAAAACAGGTATCATCTGCGGTTTTCAGGCTACCGTGATGGAATTTTATCTGTGTTAATTTTTTTCGTACTAATTAGATTATGTCATTAAAAAAAAATTAAAAGACCAAAACGATGTATATAATAAATGTTTTAAACCGCTAAAATTGATTAAACTTTTTAAATTTTTTTAAAATTATTTATTATTAAATTATTATTAATAATTAAAAAAAAAAATTAAATAAAAATTTAACTAGAAATTTTGATTGCATTTATATGTGATGTTTGTCTGTATATATATGAGTTTTTTTCTATTAGATAATATATGAACTGGAATAACAGGCTGAAAATGAAGAAGATGAAAAAGTTTTTACAATATCCTAGCACGTCTACTGTTTTATGATACACAACTATTTTATTAACGTGGTTATTGCTATAACAACTTCATATATTATGTATTTTAATTATATAACATTAAATAATATAACAAGCACTTTATGTATTAATTAGATATTCCCGCGAATATTCCAATTTTAATTAACCTTTGAAATCCAACATTAAAATTAATTTTTGACTGGCTCTGTAAATATATTTTAACCAACGTCACAACAAAACTAATAAATTTCTTCTTCATTTAACAAGCTTGATATATGTAGGTAAACGTAAATTAGATACATATTATGTTCGAAGTTCCGTGTATACGGCTCACTGAGAATTAATTATTCTTAGTTATCTCCTTGGAAGCACCCCTTACGCGTGTTCCAATCATCCCTTATTATGGTTAAAGATTTTCCGAGGAAATCTCTGTTAATTTATATAATTTTCCTTCTAAGCAGATAACGACTGAGAGAATATAACAGTCTTTTGATGGGCTTCTATTCAATGCGTGGATTTTCTGAGCAACTATATTTATTTTTTCTCAATAATTACGCAGTCAGGTACGCAAAAATTTATTCATTAGCTGACTTTATGAATAATGTAAAGAATATCATTAATCATTAATCCTAAAAGTTAATCTTTATTTAAAGATAAGTATTAAATTATTTATTTTGTGCGGGGTGTAAAAGCATAGGCAGCAATATTTAAAAAAAATGCGGTCATCGTGGATTATTAATTTATAATATACTGAAATACAATTTTTTTTAGGATACATAGCCTATAAATTTATAGGAAACATGTTTCTGGAAGAGGTAGATCTATAAAATCTAGAATTCAGTACATTTTCAATTAGTAATCCCCGGTAACTGCTTTAAAAACTTTTATTTATTTTTATTTTTTCATTTATACGTTTAACAGCCAAATACATACAATCTTAGAAAGAAAAACAGTTGTTGATGTACAAAGCCTTGAGCCAATTAAAAGAAAACACATATTTCCAAGAGTAATGTACAAGGATCGATAAAAAAAACAAAGTGTCTAATAGCAAGTTTATGTGAGTGTGTTTTTATGTGTCCATGTGTGTATCTGTTTTTACGTGTTCGTGTGTGTATGTGTATGTTCGCATGTGGAAGAGGAAATATGTCATCTCGCGAGTTTATTAGTAACGGATTTTGTAAACTGCTCAAAACTCAAATGTAAAATATTAAGATCTGAAAAGGCCGTGTCATAGATATCTAGAACACGGTTAAAAATACAGTTTTTGCCGTAGTTTTTTATATAACTATTTTAGTAGAAAAGGCGTGGTGCTCTTATTTGTCTTGCGGGACATTAAAATGTATCCAGTTCAAAATTTCAGGTGAGTCTATGCGATTATTAAGTATTTTGTTAAGATATTTCATATAGCTAATCGTTCGCCTGTCTTTGAGAGTAGTTATCTTGTGGTGTTTACATGCCTCGGCATGGTTATCGAAGTGGACGTGATTTTTGAAACGTTTTTTTAAATATGAGATATTTTATTATACTAGTCTGAAGGTACTATTCCAGAGCGCTTATGCTGGAACAAAATTGTTGTCTTTATATAAAAAAGGTATTTTTATCAATTCTATAGTGACCCAGACAAATTTAAAGACGGCTCGAAATGAAGTAAGTAAACCATCTAAGAAGTTGCTTAAAATTTGAATGGGTTATAATAGGAAAACGAAATTATATTATGAAAATTAAAAAATATTATATGTTTAAGATCACGGGTAGGATATGTGCGTGCACCGTTAGGGAGTGAGAGACCACAGCGACGGACAGCGCGCGGCGGTCAACGCCATCATTTCGCCATTTCAAATCCCAACATAACTCTGACCCGAATAAGAGTCAATACTTAAATGATTTAAAGATTAATGTACATTTTAACCTTTTAATCATAAACTTTATTCAGGCCTCTATCATTATCAGTCTTCACCTCTAACTGCACTGTGATCTGGAGTGTAAAGTTATACAATTAAAAGCGAGATTTTTTTTTATGTTATATAACTTTTATAACAAACAGGCCATCAACATGTCATTATTGATCCTGCTGAATATTTTGAATATGACACGATACATTTTTTATGACAATGTGTTAATACATAATGTCTTCATGATAGAATAATTTATTTATAAATAATGTTACGAATAAAATAAAGACTGTCGCAATAATCAATAAGTACAACTTAGAAATGAGTTCTAGAATACAAAAAGTGCGCGGGTATCTATATTTTTGTCATACATATTATATTTGTGATAAATTAATTTGGTTTTAAATTTCACAGAACTTTGTTCTGGAAAAATTGAATCTTCACAATTAGAATGTGTTCTTGAATATAATATATGTGTGTTGTATCAAATGTGTCCAAAAATAAAAAATGAATTAAACGGTTAATTCTGGCGTCCGCCAGCGGCAGTTACACAAAAGTTTTTGTGCCAACCGTACCAGAAAAAGTGGATTACTCTAAAAATGTACAATTAATGTTAATCAATTAGAAACTTACAGATAAGGTTGATATATTCACGGAACTGTACAAGGCCGCTACAGCGTAATTGGATAACACGCCTGCCCCAGATAGGAGGAGATCCGTGGTTCGAATCCCGGTAGCAGCCAAATATTTTTTCGTGAATTTCATTTTTTTGCATTTATTTCTAATCAATTAATTAATTGGTTTTAAAAGCAGAATACATTCATCCTCTTTGCTTTAATGTCTTTTTAATACCTAGTCAGCCTTGACTGACGCATACAAATATAAGCCCACGTGGCTTACGGTATGATGTTCGAAGATGTACCATAACAAATTTGTAGAACTCGCGGGACTCGGATCCCTTGTTTTTTTAATGTTAAATTACGTGAAGATACCTTGCCACAAGCTTAAAATTCAAGTAAGAAAATTCTCCTAAAGATGTGGGAGGATTAATGAAAAAGTTCTCTACTATGACACAGCACTTTCCTTGGTACAGCGTTAGTTACTTCGAAGCTCTTATCAGTATGCATTAATTAAAGTTAAGCTGAATAGCTTCCAGGATCTTCAGCCCTAACAAGAATAGATGGATAAGACTAATAACCAGGTGAAGCTCCCATTAAAGGCTAATATTACAAAGATTAATAATCAACGGAGAATTCTTCATTGTGAGTAACTGCATCCATAATTATTTCGCGTTGTAATATTGCAAAGGCTTAACAGGAAAATGTTAGCTTAAGATTGCGGTTATTTTTTTTCCCTTTTCACTACATTGCGAAAATTGAAGTAGATAAAAATGAAAATTTCATGGGAAAGTATTGTGAAAAGAATTCTTTAATTTGATGTACTCTATACCTTATTGTTTGTTAAAGCCCTGAAAGGCGTAAATAAAAAAATAAAGAATAAATAAATAAATAAATAAATAAATAAATAAATAAATAAATAAATAAATAAATAAATAAATAAATAAATAAAGAAATAAATAAATAAATAAA
>JADDOH010011863.1:0-12520 GCA_016648135.1 Agrypnia vestita
TTTCCTATCCGCCAAGTTTTCTCCACAACCAGATACTACCACCCCCTGGTGGTTATGGTGGTGGATAACCCTTGGTGTCCCATTGAGAATGTGCGAGTTTGGTGGGGGTGGCTGAGCGTGGGTGGGAGTGGGTGACGAAAATGTGCATTCTAGCGCATTGTTTTGTTATGGGAAGGCCGTAAATGCTTCAGATTGTTTTAAAATAGGCGCGCTGACTGTGTCGGTGAGTCAAGAAGGTTCCGGAAAAACCTGCTCTAGAAAATTTTGGAAGGAGAAGGTTCTAGAAAATTCCCGAAAGTTCTATAAGGTTCTAAACTGAGTGGCGGAATGTGTAAGTGTGTCTAGAAGATTTCTGTACATTCGAATTTCTTGGAAGTTCTGGAAGGAGAATGTTCTAGAAGGTTCGCGAAAGTGACGATCCAAATAGTGTTCTAAAAATCTACGCGTGCGAAGTCGCGCGGGCACAGCTAGTAAATCGATATTTTAGAAAACTAAGCTACAAAAATGTAATTAATATTCAAACACCTTCCATTACCTCTGCTCTTCTGCGCTTAATGACCACGCCCACATACCCACCAGACCCTAATCTCCACCCCACCCCTCCCCCATCCTTTACTCTTAAGTTTAGTATTAGTAACATAACTGAATATGTTGCGTAAGCATTTAAAACGTTCTAATCGTTATAAATAATTAGTGAATGTAAACAAGGTTACACAAAAAAATGTAAAACATAAATACTGGGTGTCTCGTAGATCCATCCATCCTCAGCGTTACAACCCTTGGTAGGTCCTAGCTGCCTCCAAGAAAGTCCTTCATGCTGCTGGGTCTCCATGTCGCTGGCTTCCATCTTCCAGTTTACGAATGGTCTTAGGTTTTCATGGCCACTCAGAATCTTCAGGGTTGTGTTTTCTGGGGTATTATGTCGTGTTATTACGATCTTTCAGGCCTCTCAATCTTAGCAGTCTGGTCTTAGCTCACTGTTCTAACGTCTGCGCTGTGTCAATTGTCTAGAACCGGTCCAAAGTTACGCCTTAAACTTTTCATTTTAAAAACGTCCTTTCTACTTCCTCTAAGTCAGTACACACGTCTCAGCTGCGTATGTAAGTAGGTACTAGTCTGATGAGATACTTATATTTTAGTATAAGTAAGTATTTTGAACAAATAATTAAAGCAGTGATTTAAATCTGTGGGAACTAAACACCTTCTCAGAATTACCGAGATGAAGACTCTAAGACCCGTTGCGGGCAAGACCCTCAGAGACAGAATACCCAATGCGGAAATCCGCAAAACCTGCGACATACAGGGCATTGTAAGATGGAGCAGGCAAAGAAGGCGTTTCTGGAGGGACCATGTCGAGAGAATTGAGCGGACGAGACTTCCCAGAGCCGTGATGCGCGGGATTCCCAGGGAGATCACCAAAGAGATGGAGAGAAAGCTGGACGTCCTCGTCACAAGACCACCAGGATCTAACAACAGAAGAAGATTTAAATCTGGTTGGTGAGATGGTCATGCAGTCCGGCTGCCACGATCAGATGGCGCGCAGTGGCCCGCGACCAGCGGTGACCTCGTGCGGGCGGCTATGGTCGCGGCGTGTGAAAATGCACATTCATACAATTTTGATGACACTGTGGGAGAATTAAGTACATGCCGTGTGCAATTAAGTGCATGCCGTGTAGCATGCGGGGTAGCCTACCTCGCTGCGACCGAGGAAAGGGAAGAAGTTTACCGATTATCCTAAAAAGTGCTTTTTGAATAAACGGTAGGCGAAGCATGCGCGACTCGGACTAAACCAGATTGTAATGGAATTCTCCGGGTGGTCAACTATTATACAACGATAACATGTCGTGTTGGAACGGAATATACGGAACGCGAGGTTTTTTTAGATGAGCTTCATCGGTTATTTAGACATCTTATTACAAACATTTTCAAACTTACGTCAGATAAAAAACGAAAATCGGTAAGATCTACTAAGTATCAAGATATATTGTAGACGTCTCATAGAGACGAAACTATTTTTTATATGGAAAGGTAAGTCTCCAACTCGCTTTGGGTGTTCATAGGGCTTACGACCTATCGTACTGCTGGCTTAAATGATTACTTTACACAATGTACTCATGAAAATGGCGCTATATAAATGATCCAATTATTATTATTATTAACGTTCGCCAATTTTCCATGATAGAGTACTATATCTATTAAATTTTTGGAAGTTGTATGTATGTTTTAGCCGGTCGTATGCCGCGCAATATCGCCCACGATTGCTGTTTTTTAGATACTTTCTTGTGATGGTTATATTCGTGTAAAAATCGATAATAATCGCTAAGAAGTTGCAGTTTCTGGTTTCTGAATAAACAGACTTCAGTAATTACTTATATTTCAGTAATTACTTGTACAGTAATTACTGATTCATTAATTATGAAAATGTACGCACTTGTTTATCGAATAAAACGATGGAAGCAATAACACTAAAAATATTTTATTTTAATATTTTCGTTCTACTTCATTTAAACACTTTTTTATTTAAAAATAATACTTTTTCAAAAGATAAATAACACAATTAATGCGTGGTTCGAAGATGACATTTGGAATGATTTTTTGTCCGGTTTGCGCGGCAAATGAGGTTACTTGACCAATAGAACTCCTTCATTCATTCAAAAACTTGAGATATAACCAATGATAAGCTTTAAAAACCGATAAACGCAGGTAAAATAGGCCGAATTCGCGTACGTGTCTAGGGAGGGCGGATCTGCGCTCTGGCACCCGACCGGTTAACTTGCATACCTTGTGTCAAAAACTTTGTCATTCCCATGAACCGGTACAGATGTCACCACTGATAAAATGAGATATCTCCACTAAGTACTTTGTGTAGCACTGCGATATTAAATATTTTCCGTCGGCACTCCGGTTTGTGCATTTTGAAAAAGGCAAAACCATCCTCGTAGCTGTTAAGATTGACTTCAAAAGCTTTTGGTAGCGAAATTGACATGAATTTTGAAAACAATGAGCATGCTCGTGAGCAAAAATCATGTTATAACTTAAATACAAGTATCCATCGTAATCTATGTAACCATTATATTATATTATATATAATATTAACATTGGTATTTTACTTATTCACCTTTTTTAATGATACGAGTGTAACAGAAAGTTCAGGCAATTAGATGGTCCACCTGAAATGCTGCAAACGTCTAAATCCAAGATCATGGTCCCACTGTATATACAATGAATATGAGTATTACACTGTATTATTGGATATGCTAATAACAAAATGAAAGATAAGTTGCGTTTAAATAATAATTATTAAATAAGATATTACACTTTAAAGTTTAGAAAAATGTACCGTATATTTTAACATTTCATAGGAAATATCTGTGCAAAAATGTGTAAATCATAGGTAATATACAAGGTTTACAAGACAATTTTTTTATTTATAGACTAAAGAAATAAAATGAATATTGAAGTAGGTACTTTATGTAGGTATTTTGGATTATTAGGTTTGGCTAGGATAAGTTACGTTATTAGGCTTGGTTGGGTTAGGTTATTAGGTTTGGTTAGGTTAGATTAGGTTATTTGGTTTGGTTAGGTTAGGTTGTTAGGTTTGGTTTGTTTAATTTAGATTACGATAGTAGTAGATTAGTTAGATAAAATTACATTGGTTAGGTTTATCAATATAATGTGATTATTTCGATGATTTTTAATTTTTTTCTATTATGAATGAATGATTTTTCTGACATACTTTTTAAACGAAATCAAAGAATTTATTAATTCATAATTATATTTCTGTTCGCATGAATGAACAAAATTCATATTGCATAATATTTTTTTCTTTATGGTTTTTCTTTTATATATCTTTTTCTGTGGTTCTTAAAGTAATGACTGACATTTAAAATGTATGATACCTTTTTCGAAACTTTAAAGTGTGATATATTATTTAATACTTATTATTTAAGCGTCAATTATCTTTCATTTTTGTTATCAGCACATTACATTATATAGTGAAATACTTATTTTCATTGTGCGAACGGCGGGACCATGTTCTTAGATTATGCCCTGCAAACTATTGAGACAAACCTCTACAAAAGTAGTAAAGGTACAAATACGGGTGCTTATTAGTGGCATGCTAATGAGCATGCCACTAATACACACTTGCTCATAATTATATGCTCATAAATAAGCATGCTTAAAGCTAACAATCAAACAAACATGCTTATCAGTGGCATGCTCTTGTCATAGAATAGAGAGAAACTCTAGATCAAAATTGAAACTTTGCAAACTGAAAGAGAAAATTCAAGTGAACCAATAAATCAAAACAGTTCCCGAGTTTCCATCCGCACATTTTTTATTTTGTTTTTTATAATTTTTATTGTAAGATTTGAATCATTCATGCCTTTTAATAAAGTTTCATAGACATTTTTCTCGCTATATTATTTTTACACAACGGTGACCGAATATACCACAGACATTCGCGATTCCTATAAGATTTTATCATCTCCCCAACGCGCCATATTTGTTTCATCTGTCGCGGACTGAGAAGATCGCATTGATAATAATAGCCGCGAAGCCCACGAATAACATAAGCATGCTCATAATAAGCAAGCCTGTTCACACATGCCCCAAAGATACCCCTTCTCATGGTGAATGACACTGGCATGGTCATTACTGGCAATGTGCGTACACACATGCCACTAATAAGCAAGGCCTAAAGAAGGTCGATACTGCGCATGCTCACGTGCCACTAATAAGCATGTGTATCAGTAGCTTAAAGCCCGAGACTTTTTTATCGAGAAATCTAAATGCGGTGTGAAAACGAAAAAGTATTTGACCGTGTTGAAATGTCTAAAGCTTTAACATTAGCATAACATAAGCATGCTTACTATAAGCAAGCCTGTTCACACATGCTCCAAAGATACCCCTTCTCATGGTGAATGACAGTGGCGTACTCATTTCTAGCAATGTGCGTACACACATGCCACCAATAAGCAAGGCCTAAAGAAGGTCGATACTGCGCATGCTCACGTGCCACTAATAAGCATGTGTATCAGTAGCTTAAAGCCCGAGACTTTTTTATCGAGAAATCTAAATGCGGTGTGAAAACGAAAAAGTATTTGACCGTGTTGAAATGTCTAAAGCTTTAACATTAGCATAACATAAGCATGCTTACTATAAGCAAGCCTGTTCACACATGCTCCAAAGATACCCCTTCTCATGGTGAATGACAGTGGCGTACTCATTTCTAGCAATGTGCGTACACACATGCCACCAATAAGCAAGGCCTAAAGAAGGTCGATACTGCGCATGCTCACGTGCCACTAATAAGCATGTGTATCAGTAGCTTAAAGCCCGAGACTTTTTTAATCGAAAAATCTAAATGCAGAGTGAAAACGAAAAACGTATTTGACCGTGTTGAAATGTGTAAAGCTTTAAAGAGAGATGAGCGTGTGGTGAGTCAGAGACGTGTGCCAGGGCGGGAATGCACGGCTCTCTCCCTCTCTCCTTGCACCCGAAGATGAGCGTGACGGCATGTTCCGGGCTGTACGCTTTGGAGTCGCAAACGACGCTTTGCTTGTTTTTGAGTTAACCAACGCGGAGATCTGCTCCGTGCTAGAATGTGGTCCACGTCACTCGCGCTGCGGGTTGGGAGTGCCGTCGGACTGAACAATAATTTATCTGCGTCTAAAAGAAAAAAATCGGCAAACTATTACACATCTAAGTCATTGTACACTTAGGCCCGGTTGCGCCATCTAAAATAAAGGTAAAAAAGTTACTCGAGTAACTTTTTTTACTTAAACGGGTTGCGCCATCTATGGTAAAAATATTTAACTCGCCGAAGTACATACATGAGTAACTTTTTTTTACTCTCCAAGATAGGCGGGTAAAGGTAAAAACGTTGGTAAAAAAAAATGGCCGTCCTCTCACAGCTGATTTGAAAATGTGACATTTGTCCATATAGGTACTTGTCATTTGAATTTTGTCGCTGTCATTTTCGTATTGAAATATGTAAACATTAAAATGAATCTTTTAATTTCGCGTTTTTTTGGTTTGACGTTTTTTTGGTTTGTCTTATAGAATAAAGTGGTTTGGTTGAACTGGTTTTGAACCGCAAAAGTACGTATTGCCAGTGGTGAAAAACTGAAATAAATCAAATTCCATAGACAAATGCGGTATTTGAGGTTTATTCCGCTTGGCACCCTATTAGCCTTATTATTGGTTTGACAGCGGTAAAAAAGACGTTTGTGCAACCCGAAATCGAGTTTACTCTGAGCTGAGGGTAAAAAAAGTTACTCGGATCAATGTTACTCGAACCAAATTTACTTCTGCTGGCGCAACCGAGCCTTAATGATTCGGAACAACACTAATTTTGATGTTTTTCATGACCCGAGCTCAGTTTGAAAACGAAATTGTTTTATACATAAAAATGCATACCTACCACGTGAAATATTATTTTCTTTGATCGTCGCATGTCTCGTGATTTCAGAATTCACACTTACATGGTAGTTTTACCATCACATTCACACTCCGCAATTGTCAGCTTGTTTAACATAATTTACTGTGTGTGAGTGAAATTTTAGGATGCAACGAAATGCGCAAACATTATGATGCAACGGAATATTTTCACAACGAAAAGTCACGATTCACCAATCAAAAGCTATAATGACGGTTATTTTTAACCAATATCAATTTATTCTTAAGATATTTGAAAATGGTGTTATGAAAATTGTATGCGCTCCGGGCGCTGTTATTTTTGTTTATTTTCTGTTTGATGATGTATTTTTCATCTATTGTGATCAAATTCATATTGTGATATTATTGTGATTGAATTATATGCTAAATGTTTCATCTTCTCTTTTTTATGCAAGTATTTTTTTATCCGTTGATGTAGGGCTGTCATTGATGGAAATTCTCTTTTGTGCCGTATACCGCATTCTGTCCAGCTATGTTCCAAGGCAAGGTATACAACACAGCTTGTGGTTTTTGATGTATGCCAAAGAAACTTAATTTCCAAGCCGCGCACATAAATATATTAGGTCCTTACATATGAAATTGGCGTTTTCCCGTACTGGCAAATTTGATCTCAAATATCTTCTCTTTGGTTAGGAATTCCAAATCCAAATTTATACAGCTATTTACTCATGTATTTGTGTTTTGAAAATTATAATTCATTTGTTTTTTCTTCAATTGTTTTTTTCTTTGCATCACTCAGTTTACAAAATGAAAAACTTGAAATATCGCGTTATTTACGAGTACGAGTTCCACCGTGGCACCAGTGCTGCAGAAACGGCTCGAAGGATTAATGATGTGTATGGCGACGGTGCCGCAAAAGAAAACACAGTGCGTTTTTGGTTCCAACGTTTTCGTTCTGGAAATTTCGACCTGCAGAACAAGCCCCGTGGACGGCCGGAGACCAAAGTTGATAATGAAGAATTGAAGGCTATTGTGGAAGCGGATCCATCGCAAACCACATCCGAGTTAGCTGCAGGCTGCGGTGTTAGTGATAAAACTGTTTTAATCCACTTGAAGCAAATTGGTAAGGTGAAAAAGCTTGAAAGGTGGGTACCTCACGAATTGAGTGAAGCAAATCAACAAACGCGCGTTGACTGCTGCGTTGCATTACTCAACCGGCACAATAATGAAGGGATTTTAAATCGAATCATTACCTGTGATGAAAAGTGGATCCTGTACGATAATCGGAAGCGCTCATCGCAATGGCTGAACCCTGCCGAACCAGCCAAACCATGCCCCAAGCGAAAATTGACTCCAAAAAAGTTACTTGTGAGCGTTTGGTGGACTAGTGCTGGTGTCGTTCACTACAGCTTTCTTAAATCTGGCCAGACGATTACGGCAGATGTCTATTGTCAGCAACTGCAAACCATGATGGAAAAGCTAGCTGCTAAACAACCGAGGCTGGTTAATCGCTCTAGGCCACTGCTGCTTCATGATAACGCTAGACCACACACTGCACAACAGACGGCTACCAAATTAGAGGAGCATCAATTGGAATGTCTAAGACATCCACCGTACTCTCCGGACCTTGCCCCAACAGATTACCATTTTTTTCGAAATTTGGATAACTTCTTGCAAAGGAAAAAATTCAACTCCGATGGGGCAGTCCAAACCGCCTTCAAAGATTTTATTGATTCCCGTCCGAATGGTTTTTTTAGTAAAAGGATCGATGAACTACCTATGAGATGGCAAAAGTGCATAGATAGCAATGGTACATACTTTGATTAAATAAATATATTATAATAAAAAAAAATCGGCTTTATGTTCCTCCCATACTAAACCCCAATTTCATATGTAAGGACCTAATATGCAAACAATTTTTTTCTGTTTCTAATTTCTTAATTAATTTTTTTTATTATGTATGTGTTTCTTAATCATTCTTAATGTCATACTAGGATCATCTCTCATGATCAACGACCTGCGTGATAATCTGTAAGATAAAATAAAATTTAAATAAATGATTCATAATTATGTGAGATAAGTCAGATTTGATTTATATATCTAAATAAAATCTTTGTATAAGACCATTTATGTCTTTAAGTATACACTACTAGTTTCAAAAACTACATAATATATTCTCATCTACGGGTGAGAATATAAACATATTTAAACATATAATATAAACATATATATAAACATGCATATGTTTATATTCTCACAATGTTCTGTAGTTTTCGAGACCAGCAGTGTGTACTTAAATTCAAAAGTGTTCTTGTACAAATGTTTTACTTATATATTTATATAACTTAATCTTGTCACAAAGTTAATGCCAAATCAATAAATAATATAGGCCAGCTTTTGTTCGCCTCAATGTGAAGTTTTATCCACATTTCATTATACTGTAATTATTCAAGTTTGTGCACATCGAATGCGTGATTTATTAATATAAAAAAATATTTTAATGTCTTTAGGATGCCAACTGGGTTCACTTTTATTTTATCTGTGTTTTATTTAGTGAAGATAAAGCACCAATAGAAGCGCAATTCTTCAAATTAGTGCATTTAATTTTTATTTCTATTAAGCCATTTTATTCTTTATTTCCACTCTTTATTGTTTAAGGGAAGATAAACTTCCACTCTGTATTGTTTAAGGGAAGATAAACCATTGTTTATCTTCCCTTAAACCAGTAGCTATGAAGCATCATATAATAGACTATACTAAAACCTTCCAGGACGTAAAAATTCACGAGTTAGTTGATCTGCTGGACATTACATACTGTCAAGATTAAAAGTACAAGAACGACTGGAGTAGACACCTTTTCTATTAATATTATTAATATTTAAAGCATTAACTTTTTGGTTAGACATTATAACAGAATGTTAGTTAACTTAGTAAAAACAACTACCAGATTTACGGTCTACCGAAACGTAGCCATCTCTTCGTCAGGACCAACACTACACTACTATATTCACAACACTATACACCACAACCATAGCATTGTTAAACTTTCACCAATATTACATGCTTGCACACACGTCAGAGACAAGTGTGCAAGTGCACGCTTGTCTCAGACAAGATTAACGAATAAGTATATGTAAGCCGTGTGTACGACGCATATTGTTTCGTTTACTGGTACTGGTCGTTTACTAGCACGGCTTACACATAGTAATTCGATAGTCTTTCTGAAACGGAAAGAGGTCTACCGAACATTACGAGACGAAAAGTTCAAAACACGACAGCCGAGACTTTTGGACCGTTCCTTCCTGAATGAGTCAGACCACGCGCCGGCGGAGCAAAGGCGAAGAGATCAGCAAAAAGCACTAATGACCAGGAACTCGTTTGTGCGTGTATCCCAGTAATTAAATTTATGATGCGGGCACCAGCGGGCCCGGTGAGGATCGTGGGAAGACGTCGTCGGAATTTCATCCGACTTCTGATGCTGGCGAGGGATCGCGGTCCAGGCGGATCGCTCTAGAGGATTCATCGGTAGATGTTCGACCGGATGCTCCGAATATTGCGGGTGGAACTTGTAAAAGTCGACTTAAGCAATGCCAATTGGTGAAACAATAATTAACGACGATTTGTCGAGACGATCAAAATATTTTTTCTGTCGAGTCTGAAAGTTTGTTTGCCGTATTCAAAATTTTGTTGTAATTTCAAAACAAATGATTTTCTTTAACCATTATTGGAAATTAACAAAAATATACATATAGATATGAACTAATGTAAATTTCTTGGTCTGGTTTTAAACAACAATAAATACAAGTAATACGTGTTCAATAAGCTCCTACAAAATTGAGTAAAAAAGAGTGTTTAAAAGTAATTAGAAGCAAGTACATCGACACACTGAAAACTTACATGGAAGGAAACATTTGAACCAACAATATGTTATATACTGTAAGAAATAAGTTATAAAAATACAAATTAATTATTTCAAATTTGACAAGTGACTAAGGCATACGAGAATAATTTTTACAACAATAAAATATTCTGACTACTCTGTTGCTCATTAATTAGCATTGAAAATACTAATTTTGGAATCTCACATATTCAAAATGAATTGTAAGCAATGCAATGATGAAATGCAATCTGAAAATATTTTAAAATGCATAAAATGTGGTAATAGTTTCCACTACTCTTGTCAAGGCTTTACAGAAGAGACATTTAAAAACATGCTTCAGATGAATCGTCAGAAATGGAAATGTATTTTATGTAAACCCAGCCCACCAAAAGCTAAAACAACCCCGACACAGATACCAGAGGATTCTCAATTGGAACAGTTGAAGAAATATATCGACCAAAAGTTTGATAATTTTATGTATGAATTAAATAAAACTATTGAAAGAAAACTCGACCATATTAATGAGAAGATATCTGGCATAGAAGACATCAAAATATCTATCGAATATCTATCAAGTGAGTACGACCGTCTCAATAAAACTAATATTGAAAACACTGCTCGTGTTAAAAAACTAGAATCTGAGAATTCAAAGCTTCAAGAAAGTCACCAAAGATTGGAAAAAAAAACTGGAAGAAATGGAACAGATAAGCCGCAACTGTAACCTCGAGATACAGATGGTGCCTGAAAATCGTCAGGAGAATCTTTTGGACACAGTTTCTAAAATATGCACAAGCGTATCTGCCAACATAAAGAACGATCAAATACTGGCGTGCCATCGGGTTCAACGACAATCTAGCACGAGCGCAAGATCACGAAATATTATTGTTCGCCTCCAAAATAGTAGAATCCGGGATAATATTCTCTCAGCTGTGAAGACATACAACAAAAATAATGTGTCCAACAAACTAAATGTATCGCACATAGGTCTACAGGAACTTCCCCGATATATGTCTGTGAGCATCTCTCTCCTTACAATAAGACTATACATGCAGCAGCTAGACAAATGGCTAAAAATAAGCAATTTAAATTTGTCTGGACCAAGAATGGAAGAATTTTCATCAGGAAAGATGAACAATCGCCAGTTACACCAGTTCCTAACCTGGATGCATTGCAAAATTTTCAATAAATTAAAGGACTGTCCAGTAAGTTTATTAATAAGTTTGTGTTAGTTCATAATGGCTCTTTCTATCTACTATCAGAATGTTCGTGGTCTGAGAACTAAGCTTAATGAGTGTTACACAGAAATTCTAAATAGTGATTATGACATTATTTGCTTGACGGAGACATGGCTTACTTCAAGGGTGAATAGTGAAGAATTATTCGACGCCAGATATATAGTTTTTAGACGTGATCGAGATAGTTCTCAGTTTGCCAACAGGAAAGACGGAGGTGGAGTTCTGTAGCAACTAAGAAGTCATTCTCAGCATACCAGCGGAACGATCTCTGTACGGAATTCGAGGACCTCTGGATCTCAATCAAAGGAAAAAATAATATTACACCAATCAATATAGGAGTTGTGTATATACCGCCTAATATCTCAGATACAGTATTCAATGAGTATCTTATTAAATGCCAAATTAATTTCCTCAAAACCACTACAAGAACACGTAACATGCTACTTGGCGATTTCAATTTGCCATCTATAACTTGAAATGCAACAACTTCTGGAGCTGGACTGACTCCGCTCAGTCCATCTAATTCCAGAGCCAAGGACTTCATGGAGTTCATATCAACAACCAATCTTCAACAATTTAACTCTATAACCAATTGTAATGCAAAATTTTAGATTTAATATTATCTGATACTCCACTACTTGTGTCTTCGGGTACTGCTCTGGTAAGTGTTGACAAATTTCATCCCCCAGTCCAAATAAACACAATGATTAACCGAGAAAACTTTTTACAACATAATTCTAACCATACTGCATACAACTTCCATAAAAACTGATTACGCCAAATGTATTAACGACCTAGCTCAAATTGATTGGTCTCAAATGAATCAACTAAACTGCAACGATTCTCTCAACTTATTTTATAATACATTATGGGAGATAATAGCTCGATACACTCCACAAAAAAAGATCTTGAATTCAAAATACCCATGTTGGTTTAGCAGTGCATTAAGACACCAGCTCCGCGAAAAAGAAAAATATAGGAAAAAATACATAAAATACGGTAA
>JADDOH010011864.1:0-25151 GCA_016648135.1 Agrypnia vestita
TCTACGCCGTATAGTGATATCACAAGCAGACATAAACAATACAATTACAAGTATGCTTGCGTTCTCCCCCACCTTGGTTGAAATATTCGCATTCGTATTCACCGAATAGTAGGCCTGATATTCGTATTCATGAAGGTAGTATTCGTTGCATCAAGGTTATTATATTTACAAGTATGTTCAAGTTCCCCCACCTTGGTGGAAATATTCGCATTCGTATTCACCGAATAGTAGGCCTGATATTCGTATTCATGAAAGTAGTATTCGTTGCATCAAGGTTATTATATTTACAAGTATGTTCAAGTTCCCCCACCTTGGTGGAAATATTCGCATTCGTATTCACCGAATAGCAAGCCTGATATTCGTATTCATGAAGGTAGTATTCGTTGCATCACTCTCAATAATAAAATCATATAGATAAATAACTACGGTAACTCATAAAAATATGACATTACTTATATTAAACGAACAAAGCAAAACAATCTGTCATATAAGTAAATAACGTGATCACGGAAGACCGAAGGTTAACTACTCCTGAACAAACCGCGAACTGCCCACAATAATGGCAAATGTTGTAGAAACATTTCAAATATCTAATATTGAATGAGTAAAAACAATGTCATATGAATAACTATCGCGATTACGGATGGCCGAAGGTTAACCACCCCTGAACACACCGCGAACTGCCCACAATAGTGAATAATGTTCTAGAAAACATTTCAAATATTTAATATTGAATGAATAAAACAATGTCATATGAAGAACTATCACGGCTACGGAAGACCGAAGGTTAACTACCCCTGATCTAACCGCAAACGACCCACAATAATGGAATATGTTGTAAAAAAAAACATTTCAAATATCTAATATTGAATGAATAAAACAATGTCATATGAATAACCATCGCAATTAAGGAATATATACAATTCGAAACACGTCTTTATAAGAACTTGATAGGAACAAATCGTGTTTTCAACGATTGCCTAATGATACGCAATACAAACATGTAACGAGTTCAAATAAACCACACATTCATGTTTTAATAAAATAAATATAAAATCCAGATGCATTTTTAAAATATATTGTTTGTAGGAAATTCCTCGTACGATTTGAACCTATATCACGCCTACAATCGTGATATCAAAACACATAATTAAATTCTCGTACTAATTGAAACAAGATCAGACAGCAATCGCGACATTGACTACGCACAGCTCCTTCGAATACAGGCCGATAATAAAATAATTAACCGCAATAGAAAACATAAATGTGTTCCCCAGCTGAAGACCGGCCGCATCTAAATTAACTATCTCTATACAACATGTACAATTCGAAATACGTTTTATAAGAACTTGATAGGAACAAATTGTGTTTAGAACGGTTGCCCAATGACGCAATAAAAACATGTAACGAGTTCAAATAAACCACACAATCATGTTTTAGTAAAATAAATATAAAATCCAGATGCATTTTTAAAATATATTGTTAGTAGGAAACTTCTCGCACGATTTGAATTTATATCACTCTGACAATCGAGATATTAAAACCACATAAATGAATTATCCCCAAAATAATACAGATCATATAGAAATCCGTGTATTCAATCGCCAGTATAGATAACAAAGCATTCTTTTGCATAAGGATACATCCGCCCTGAAGAATCTCTCGTACATTCCGAACCTCGCGACATTGAATATACATAATTATTCTGAATTTTTAAATCCCACAAACAAACACGAAACACCCTTCGTCAGTAAGGTATTCCATTTTAAAGCCTTTATATCTTTGGTAATATATGAATATCAAATTTAAGTGATTTTTCATATGAACAGCGACAGAATTATATATTTCATAAGCGTTATGCAATAATTTGAATAACTATCACAGTCGCCATATTACGATTTCTTGTATATTGAATCTGAAGCGCGTATAGTAATAATTATCCCTAGGCCCAAAATACGTAACAAAACAATCCACAACATGTATCTATAATTGTTACGATCCAGAAAGTTCTAAATTGAATACACGAAAAAGGCAATAGAAATAAATAATATTGAAAATGCTTAGCTGTATCGTTGAGTGTTGCTGCCTCTGTGACTCACTGATGGTATTTCGGTCCTCTCTCCACAAGAGCCTCCGGCCAACGTTGATGCTGAAGAAAGAAGGCAGATCCTCGAATTTGTATGGCTTATATAGTGTATATTTCTCGCCATTTTTTACTCCAACCGACGTGTAAAGGTAAAGTCTAACTCTCCGAACCATCCTCATTGGTCAGATTCGGTGCTAACGCCCGCGTCTGTGATTGGACAATCTCGTTAAACAAAATAACATAAAGCCTGCTTTACACGCCCGCGTGCAGAAATAATAAAGCTCGCCCGCACCTACTTAATCCCACGGTGTAGTCTTATTTAATTATAGAGTATTTAACGGTTTGTGAAGCTTCTCTTTACTATAAACTTTAGCAGATAGATATTTTCGTATAATTTTTCAGCAATGTCTATTTGAATAGGCCAATATCGTTACAGTACCATGACACGGATATGTTTCAGATTAATTGATTGCTCATTTTACATATTTTGATTAATGAACAAGTCAAAGCAGATGCTTCGATTGGCTTTTACACTTTTCCATTCAATATTCTTATATGCAAGCTTAAATTAATAAGCTTTTCTGACTGCTTGAGAATACTTCTGGGAAGTTTTCTTCAATTAATTTTGAATAGAAAATATGGTTTACACTTTGGGTGAAATGTCATCCTACAAGACATTCTGTATATCAGGCGAAGGCTCTCATAGAACAGTTGTACGGTCATCACGAATATTCACGAAGAAAGCTGTTACGTTTACCTTCAAATCATAAAATCGAAGAAAGTCACACATGTAGATATTGGTTCACCTAATTAAATATTTAATCTACGATACTGCATTGGAAAGCTTGTAACAAGACTATAATTAAATATACTTTTATAATAAATATATATTTTTTGATGAATTTTAATATCATAAGATCGATAATATTTATAACTTAAATCTTTGCGAAGCTTTATTGTAACTTCTTGAGTTTTAAATAGAAATTTAATTAAATGTCACCAATAAAAAATGTTTTGAAATGAAAAATTATGTCTCAAAATTATAATGAAATTTTATGGAAATTGGTTACAAAAATTATTACTGCCAGTTCAGAAATATTTTTAAAAGGAATTAAAGAAATTAATCTCATTTAAACTAATTGGAAAATATATTTTTAATATAAAAGGAATCTACTAAATAAATAATACATATTTTATATGGTAGAAATTCGTCATATGTTCGTTACGTTAATGTAATTGATTAAAGCCAAAGGATTATTATCACATAAGCGAGTTGCGGCCCTCGTAGCGCAGTGGGTATGACACTGGCTTCCCACAACGAGGGTTCCGGGTTCGATTCCCGGTGAGGTCACAATTTTAATCGATGTGATTTACTCGAGCCTGGGGGTTTTGTCTTGTATTTCCCTTCTGTAATTGGGCCTCCTGGCCTGTTGAAGCGTAAAAAAAAAAAGCAAGGAAAATATAAACGAAACTATTGATATGGCCTAACTGCCATGCACCACTATAAATAATTTTAAAAAAGCCCTCGATTATTCAATTGGTGTAGTCTATCAATGAATTCAAATTGGACAGGCCTGCAATCTATTTGCAAAGTCTAGATAAGCTGCACTATCTAAGAATGTAACTGCGCGTATAAATTTACTGTTCACCTTGTAACCAGAGAGTACCTTCCATAACCTTCCTCTTATAACTCAAGCTAATGATGATGGTGACATAATATCACGTGAGAATATTTTTGAATTTGTTCAAATCTTTCAGAACAGTGCTGGATTTATGTCACAGAGACATTATTAATCAATTAATGTATATTATAGATATCTCACAGAGATGAAACTGTATTTCTTATGGGAAAGTAGGTATAGAAGTTATTTGGGTGTACATAGGACTTATGACCTATCTTATGGTTGGCTTAAGTGATCACTTTACACAATGTAACATTCGCCATTTCCACCCATGATAGAATATATCATGCTTATTCATTTTTTGGAAGTTGTATACATGTTCAAATTGCGTGGAAAGCTTTCACATATGAGTTGTAACTGCCTTTCCATGCGGCCTGTACAAAGCCATTTTCATTCCCCTAAATCCCCACAGATGTCGCTAATGAGAAATAAGCCAACCATAAGATAGATCATAAGTCCTATGTACACCCAAATGACTTATATACCTACTTTCCCATAAAAAATACAGTTTCATCTCTGTGAGATATCTATAATATACATTAATTGATTAATATCACGTGAACCACGTGTGAATAATATGCACTAAAAACACTATTGGAGAAACAAGCAAGGTGGATGTAGGACTGAAGACATCAACAAATAGTTCATAAAAACTATTTGTCTATTCTGAATAAAAATAAATATATTTTATGCTCAAAATATTTTTTAGGCTAACAAATAAATTAATTGATAATAAAAGTTTCATTGTGTGTATCAGCTTATATTGTGTTAATTGTTTTAACTTTAAACTCATGAGACACGTTTAAGATGATTTATAAAAATAACCTTTGTGTTTCTAATAAAATCTGCATATTTAACACAGAAATTCATTGTATTACCAAGCCATAGATTGTATAAAGAGTATTAAAAAATTAGTATTTTTGTCTACCATTAAATATTTTCTGACAGTTCGGTTTCAGCCTATCATGGCCATCTTAAGGCTAGTAGCCGTGACAAGCTGAAACTGGTACGGTAAAAAATAATAAATAGTGAATATAAGTTACGAAATTCAATCATTAAAATTAAAGGCCACCATGGACAAATAACTTTAAAATTAGAAAAAAAGATTAGCATTATAAAAATTGTATTAATTCTCAAATAATGATCAACCCTTGATATCTTGTTTTGTGGATTTGTCATTTGTATGTCATTTATAATATCATACTGAAATGTAAATAAACTCTACCACGTTTGAAGATGTACATTTTAGCCGAGATTCACGTAAGGACATACCATTTTTATGTATTTTTTATTGTTTGATAACAGTAATACACTAGAATAATGGGAAAAATACTTAATAAAAATAATAAAAATACAGGGTTCTTGGCGGATGGTCGACACTTCTTGGCATAGAACTCTGCTGTTAGATGCTCGGTAATCACGATGGACAACGTGACATTGCTTATAGTCGATCGATGTACAAGCATATTTGTAAAAAAACATTTTTTTAAAATTACATTCGGTTTTTTTGCATTAAATATGGCCTTATTTTTGAACTTTAATAGCAAGTGTGCCTCGCGGTACGTCGTTCCAATTTTTATTTTATAAAGGTCTATTTACATCTCCGCGCTCGTTGTGGGTTCTTTAGTATATCCGAGGCTTCTAGAAAATTGCATTCACCTCAAAGGTCTTGTTTCTGAGAAGGTTTGAGTGCAAGTTGATCGGTTTTGAGTACTTCGTGTGTGTTTGAGTCACCCCGCAGAAGTTGACGTGAGGTAAGAAATTTTTAGTGAAAATTGTTTACCAATAATATGTGGGCAGAGTATGGTTGTGGCAGAAATGTATAAAAACTATTCGGAAAATCAATTGAATTTCGGATGGAACTGGTTAGTGATAGGTCCGCTCTGTACTAGAATGATGTACTTCATTATACTGAAGTGAACACTTCACAGTTTTTAATCAAACTGCACACCACTTCAAACACACATCGCCGTGAAGTGGAATAAACGAACGTATTACGTAACTTTCGAAAATGTCAAAGTTTTTGGTGGAGCTGATGTAGATAAAACAACGATTTTAAATTCCAAACCCCCGTCAGAATTATTTTTTGGAAAGTTGATGTAACTGAAACGATCTTTTGAAATCTTCCCCTCCCCCAGTTAGACTTTATTTTTGGGGAAGTTAATGTATGTATTTAACTACGATCTTACGAATACTGTATCTAACTCAATTATATCAAATTCTTCAGCTGTCTTCTTCCATATAAATATGTATGACCTTTCATCAGTGTTTGAATAAAATTGTTTCTAAGAATCATCGCAAAATAGAAAAACCCACTTAAACTCTGAAAATTATACAACAATTCCTTCTTGTACAGTTTTGAAGATGGTGTGAGATATACGCAAACTTTGAAACGCCGGTAATGAGTCTTGTGGCGGCACTAAATACCCATTGTTATTGATTTATTATTGATGTTATCATTTTAATTTTTTTTCGCTCTGCATTTTGATAACGTCAACATTAGTTTTATTATTAATTCTGCTTCAAGTTGGGCTATTTGCATTAGTTATGAAGAGAAACAAATGGGAACAATTTTTGTATTAGTTTTGGGTGAGTTCAAAATGGGTGATAAAGCACCAGAAACTGTTCTTAAACGATTCTTTTAGTTAAAGCTTACTTACTTACTTATTGATCACGCCGTTTCCCCGTGGGGGTAGGCAGAGAGGATAGAGCGCCACACTCTTCTGTCATGACATACAATTCTCGCTTCATCCACATTCGTACATCTTCGCATGTAAGCTCGCCGGTTGTTGAGGCTTCTAACGGGACCATCTTCCAGTATCTGGTTAATCTGGTCGTGCCACGTCTTCCGCGATCGCGCTCTCTTTCTGGCGCTATCAACACTTGAATTATATATCTTTTTTACCATTCTTTCCTCATTCATTCGCTCAACATGCCCAAACCATCTGAGAGACCATTTTTTAATTCTATTTTTTTTCCTAAGATCAGCTTTACATTCATTCCTTATATCTGCATTCTTTGCTCTATCGAAAATTGATTTTCAACACATAAGTCTGAGGGATGTTATCTTGACTGCATACAATCTACTTTCGTTCCTCTTCTGCCAGTTCCAGGCTTCGCTTCCATACATCAGTGCTGGTACCAGAATTCTATTATGTATAGAAATATAAACATAGAAAACCAATTGTATTTATACCAAACTATATGACGCTTATTAAACATTAAATTCAAATAGGTACTTTCATTACAGGCATTACATCAAAATATTTGTATACTTGAATATTGAAATCGAAAATCATATCTTCAGCAGCTATCGGGGTCCTATGTTGCTGATTGTTGGCTTGAAATAAGGCACTCACATTTTTCTGAAGTGGTCGAACTTTTTTGTATACTGATGATACAAGAATAATAAAACGCTTAGAAGAAAGCTCTCCATCCAGTTTCTGAAGATAATTTTGATGGCATATTCTATACCTAGAAATTCCATGACGATCGAGTTCACTAGAAATCTGAGTTCACTTGAAATCATATAAATACAAGATGCTGAATTTAAAGTAGTTTGATTGACAATGGCCTTATAAGGCAAACGGCGCCTCACTAAATTAAATAAGTAGAACTAGAAAACAATTTTTAAAAATTCTTTTCATTAAATTATTGTCAAAATGTTTTACTTATTCCCAATCCCTAATAATATTTGAAATGTCCATACATAACACCAAAATCCCAAAGTTGATCTCATTCCGTTTCCAAAATTAGTATGATAACTGATCTCATTATTAATTAAATTGAAAACATATTTCGTTTACAAAATTAGTATGATTTCAAAATAAATAAAATTAAAACATTGATTTTATGCTTTTTTTATTAAAATACTATTATATTTCAGTTACATGAAAATTAAAACTCATATAAGTGCATCAATAACTATATCGCATATGTGATTGGTATTAATTATTAATCATAATATACTATACCATTCTCTATGTGACAATTTCCGTCGCTACCATATGACACAAATATTAATTAGGTATATTAAATGAAGTACAAAAAAAATTCTCTCTTTAATAATGTCTGCCACTAACGTTTTCAAAACGCTACGCTTCTCTAGATAGCACTGATCACATAGATTTATTGGCGGCCGAAATCTATACTAATATATAAAGAGGTAAAGTTTGTAAGTTTGGATGTAGAAGGTTATCTCAATAACTCATCCGATTTCTAAAATTCTTTCAACAATATTTTAAATTGATTTTCTGAGTGGATATAAGCTACATATGTTCAAATAAAAGGGCTTTTTGTGGTGACCTATTTTACAACTAAAGTCGACGAAAAAATGGTCGAACAATGCTTTTTTTACGAACGCTGCCTTAACGATAAGAGATTTAAATACTTTCTATAGAGAAGCTGTAGAACGTAAAAAAAATCTATAAAAATATCCACGACAAAATTTATCTATACGTTAAGGTTATTGCAAAAATTGATAAAATATAATTGAATGTATCGGCGTTAACCTTGTGGAAATCCATTATGAACAAATAATGAAATAAAACAATCAACTTTGTTTTTTTCCACTTATATTTGAGAACTTGTTTCACTACATGTTTCGGAAACATCCGTTTCCTTCATCAGGTGAATTAAGACTCTTAATTAAGAAGAAGATGAAATAAAACAATCAACTTTGTTTTTTTCCACTTATATTTGAGAACTTGTTTCACTACATGTTTCGGAAACGTCCGTTTCCTTCATCAGGTGAATTAAGACTCTTAATTAAGAAGAAGATGAAATAAAACAATCAACTTTGTTTTTTTCCACTTATATTTGAGAACTTGTTTCACTACATGTTTCGGAAACGTCCGTTTCCTTCATCAGGTGAATTAAGACGGTTCCGAAACATGTAGTGAAACAAGTTCTCAAATATAAGTGGAAAAAAACAAAGTTGATTGTTTTATTTCATTATTTGTTGATAAAATATGACTAAAATATGACGGGTTGTAGCTACTCTAAGTAGTTTGTAAGTAATGATACTTCGTAACAATAAATGTATTTTTTTTAATTATATTTTATTTGACATTGCTATTTTAGCATTAGTTAGCTAGCCCACAGCCCAACCGGGAGATTGACTATTCCTAAATCATCTAAGGATATAGTCCTCCCCAATCTTCTTCATTCGTCGGCTTGTCTACCTGAGACGCCACGGTGATTGGTCACCTTCGTCACGTCAGTCAAGTTGCCAGACGTATAAGGTCTCACCATGAACAGGTGGGAGTGAAACAGGTGAGAGAAAGATAGCGGATCATGTTGTGGGTTATCAAATCCATTTTGCCATCATCATAACGTACTGAGAGCTATTTTAATCTGAAATTATGCAGCCAAATTTTTATTTTGCTTACCTCATAAAACAAACAAAAACGTTTAATGTAATACTACCAAAATACTACACTTTACCATAAATGAGAACTAAATTGATCAAGAGCATGGCAATAATCCTCACATTATTTTTGCAAAGGCTTTGAATGAGAGAGTTATAAAATAACAGTAATTAGTTGCAAATAAATATTCTAACTTACATTCAGAACTATTTTTATCAAAATATTTCTCAATCTTATCTGTTTTCATGCTTGAAACGAACACTACTCCTTTTTTTTCTTTACGTAAATAAATTAAGAAAGTTTGTTCGATAGCAGAATGAAGGCTGAGAAAGATATCGAAAGCGGGGTGACTGCGAGGAATAAAGTAAACGATGCTTTGAAGACAATAATTTCTAATAGAAACATGTCAACGAAGGGAAAACTATCGGTAGATAATGGAATTTTGGTACCCAGAATGATGTATGAACCCTGGAGTTTTATGACACAGTGAAGAATTAACATATTAGAAAAAATGTGAAGCTGATTTAAGCATAGTTAACGGTATTAAAAAAGATTGCTCAGATGGTTTGGGCACATGGAACAAATGAATGAGGGACGGGTGGTAAGGAAGACATATGACAGCGCAGCGCCAGAAAGAGAGGACGACCGCGGAAGACGCGCAATAGCAGGTCGACTAAAAATCTATTATATTCAGCTGCGCTTTGTGATTAGGTATTATTTCTTCGAATGTGTTGTACGTAAATTAATATTTTAAGAGATGTGGTATATATTTTCGAGTCTGTCCCATCTTATTAAAAGGTATAAAAGTAGGCAGTAATTTTAAAATATGGATAAATGGCATGGATGGATGGATGGATGGTTGCACGTTGAAAATAACTCTCAGAGTAGAAGACCGTAAGCCGTAGTAAAACCTAGAACTTCAGAGTGGAATCCATTTTAATTTTTGAGTTATATTTGTGGAAATTTTCTGGTGGGTTTCAAGGATACCCACGTTTTTTTACTTTACAGCATCACTCAGAGGCCGTTGCAATAGATATGCTGCATTTCAATCGACGAATCATCCTTACTGAGATGACACGATCAAACTTCTACCACTCCATAACCTTAAAACATATCTTCTCGGGAAAAAAATTACTTTTAATGACGCTATCGTGGTGGGTATAGGGCAGAAATTTAAAAACCTTCACATATCCTACAAAACTAAGATTTCGGCTGGGCAGCATTGTTGAGAAAATTTTATTCAGCTTCAATGAGATTACAGGGAAAATCATAACTATTTTCAAATATTGATCTGTTATGCTTGATGTTTGAAATTTTAAAACAACTATTATAATTAAACCTGAATTTAATATTATTAGACTTCAATAATTGCATTAATTTTTTACTTAATACACCTATATTATTATAGATTGTTTAATATTACATTTATTGTATTTTATTTTAAGCGTAGGAGGTAATCATCTTATTGTTTCAAATTATTAATATGTTTAACTTATTCATCTATCTCAATATAGTAATTTATTTATTTATTTAACGCCCTTATGGGCTTTTACAATATACAGAATAATTTTTTTTTAAAGTAACATAAGACAGTTAAAATTAAAATACAGTTAAAAGTTACAATAATAATAATAATAATAATAATACAGAAAAACATAAGAAAAACATAAAAACATAAGATAAAATAATAATAAAGTTAAAGGTAGAAATAATAATAGTTGAAGGTAAAATAGAAAGATTTATTGTCCATTTCCATTTTGTTGGGATGTAAACAATTGTATCAGCTTTGTCCTATAAACAGTTATACTATCAGCAAAAATGTCAGCCGCCTCTGCATGCTCATTCCCTAATGAGTGTAATCTGGGAATTACAGAGTTTGCTAATGCATTAGTTTTGACACTTCCACTATAATAGAACAATGCACTGTGTCTTGATGACCTCGATGGAGCATATAAGTCGATCAGACTAATAATCTGGGGGCAATCAATCAAACTATTTACGATCCTATAAAGAAATATTAGGTCTGTTACGGTACGTCTCACAGACAAGTTTAAAAGTTGTAAATAACTAAGGAGATATTCATAATTGATATCTTCCAAGCGTATATTTATCTTTATATATAGCGTAATGTAAATAATGTAAAGCAATTTTATTTGTTAGTTAACGGTACTATAATTATTATTATTAATAATTTAAATTTAGCGTTTCTGGCCATTATGTTGGTGATTAACACATATAGTTTGGTGAACCCACTGCGTATGATTGTGTTGCGGATAATTACTGACAAGAATTATTTTGCGATTTGATTTATGCATACTAATGTACATGAACAACATTCCAGACACCACATTCAATGGCGATCTATCAACAACTGTGTCACACTCGACTCTGTATACTACTCGACCATGAGAGTTCAAGTTCCATTACAAGTTGATTTACCTCTCTCCTATTTCGAGTCAACATGGAGATCGAATAGTGATCTAGTCTTAGAAATATCAATTAAATACAGAACTTAAAGATGAAATGAAGGTCATTCAACACATTTAGGTATTAAATAAAACTGAAATATAACGTTAAAAAAATAACCTTATCCACTCGCTCGCCCCGAATTTTAACAAACTTAATATTACTGTTTCGTCTCCAAAATTAGATCGAATGATTTGGCAATGTATTATATTTAAAAATGTCTTAAAAGTTTGAGTTGATTTCATATGTGTATATTTGTTTTTTGAATTAATAAAAAATGTGTTTTATTTATTACTAGCTGTCCTTACCTGGCGTTGCACAGGTAAAGGATTAAGTTTAAAATAAATTTGAGAGGTTAAACAAAGCTTCGATTCGAATGGCATAGATTTGCATCGAAAAAAGTTTAAAAGAATAGGGGGGAAATGCCGCATATGTTACCCGCCGGGTCCTAAAGAATAATTTTCCCAATTTTGAGTCCGATCGGTCGAAAGGTACAGATTTACCTAGAAAATATATCAGGGGAGGGGAAGGGTTGAAAAAATAGGAGGGAAATGTTGCCTATGTTACCCGACAAGTCCTAAAGAATAAGTTTCCAAATTTTGATTCCGATTGATCGAACGGTACAGATTTGCATCGGAAATATATCAGCGGAGCGGAAGGGTTAAAAAAAATAGGGGGGAAATGTCGCCGATGTTACCCGCCGATTCTTAATGAATTAGTTTCCAAGTTTTGAGTCCGATCGATCAAAAGGTACAGATTTGCATCGAAAATACTTTTACCCGCAGAGGTAGAGGGCGGACTGATTACTGCTTTCGAGGGCGCAAATTATATACACTTTATTTGTGGAGTGTTCACTTCCACGGGTAAAGGTCGTCCTCCTGATAACGTTGAATAAGCACTTAACGAAACGTCAATATCATTTTATTTTACGCATCAACAGACCAAAAGGCGTAATTACAGAAGCGAAACATCTGAGCTTGAGTTTGTAAGTCACAGAGACTGAATTGTGACTTCACCGGGAATAAATCCGGGAACCCTTGATATGAGAAGAGTTTCAGGCCCACTGCGCTAAGAGGGCCGTCTAAGTTAATTTAAAACATGTTCATAAAGATTCATTCGAGATATGATATTCGACATTTTTTCAATGTTTTAAGCAAACAATACGTATTTATCCAGAAAATAATCTATTTTACGGAAAAGCTTTCAATCGAAAGAAGCCTATAAAAGGGATAAAAAGAAAACAATCTCCACACAATTTGTGCGAAGACCCTTCAGGATCCCCTAAACCGCCACATCCTTATCAAGGGCTGCCCCGTAAGCCAATTTGCCTATCAATATGGATCGCGGGAACCATTTCTACAAACATGGCCTGTTTTTACACTGGTCGCATTCGATTAAACTCTCAAAATATTTAAGAGTTGGCATGCCTTTATTTCATTTTACTATTGCAGCACTATTTCTCCGAAGAAATTCGGGAAAGATTTACCATAAATAAATATGTTATATTTAAGTGTATTTTCTCATTAAAAGGGTCGCTCAGATGGTTTGGGCATGTTGAACGAATGAATGAGGAAAGAATAGGAATAAATATATATGACGCAAACGTTGACGGCACCAGAAAGAAAGGGCAATCATGGCATGATTAGATTAACCAGATAACTAGTAACGAGCCTCAACAATCGTTGAGTTTACGAAGATGTTTTTCATCCTTCCATCATCTCTGCCTAGCCCTGAGGAAACAAAGTAATGGTAACTAAGTAAGTACATTGTTTACTAATAATAACTCTTTTCTCCTGATGGAGAGAGAATATAATAAGAGATCTTCGGCGGAGCCTGTAATACCGCTAGGAGATGCGTCCCCAGGTGGTGGATAGGGGAAAGTTCACCAGATATGGAGGGTAGGAGGGAAATAAAATACCTCTCGTAGACTAACAGGCAGTGGCGTCTGACCCAAATAAGCGGCTACAAAGAGCATCTGTTTCCTATGTTAAGGGCGGTTGATTTCAAAACTCACTAACCCGTCTGGCAAACGTGGTGTTTAAATGCAAACCCCTTCTAATAATACCATAGATTTATTTATTTCATCATTATTATTCCTTTTCTATTCACGCCTTTACACTTTTCTCTATCCATTGATTTTAGCTATCACCGGTTTTTGCAGAATTCGATGAATTCCAAATTACCATTTCAGTTTCCTCGCGTATTGAAATATATCATCTTATATTATATACATGTATCTTTGCCTTTCTCGAAGTATATGGACTTTAATTAAATTAAATTATAGAAGTCTCACAGAGACAAAGCTATGAATATGAGAAACGTGGATGCAAGTCTTTTTATACGATGGACCAGGGCTTTCGACCTGTATGAGCAGACTTCAGAGACCACTCTATACAATACAACGTTCACGTTTATGGACGTTTGTTGACAGTTCAAGTTTCGCGGGTAGTGGGTGTATATACTGGAAGTGTTTGATGATGATGATAATAATAATAATAATAATTATAATAATTTTAATTCCAGCGTAACCAGGTTTGTAAAAACTTGACACTTGAATTTATACTATGGTGAGTTCTCCACCGGGCTCTTCATTTCCTGTGGAGGAATATCAAAAATAATATTTTTTATCTATCCGTCCGTCCCTCTGTCTGTCTATCTGTCCATCCGTGACTTCGGTAACGTCCGTAAATTCTAATTCACGGCTAAAAAACAAAATAAATGGTCGGAGATGGGACTTTAACCCCGGTCCAGCAAACTCGAACTGGCCGCTCTACGCATGTTTCTACGGCCGCCTCTCTGTGGACCGCCAAAAACGTAGTATAAATATATATGCTTGGGCCTAGCAAAATAGAGAAATAATTTTCCGTCATTTTTGACGGGTTACAGCAGGTATAAGCATAATCAGATAATCGTTTATATAGGCCAATGCGTAGCGCACCTTTAATATTATTTACATATATTCTATGTTTCTATAGTTCCATAAAACAGATGCCCTAAATACATGAATTAATAACAGATTTTGAATTAAAAACGAATTTGAATTAAGTTGTGTATCATAATAGTCACATAAACTGTATTGCAATTGCAATTGCAAAACAATAACAAAGGACTGTATTGCAAATTCCTTTTGATTATATTTGTTAGGTTTTCGAAGATACGAGTACTTTTTACAAAAAAAAAATTGTAAAGAACATATTTAAGTTTTTCTTCGCAGTCTTATAATGCTGCCACTCTTGTATTGTGTGAATGAAAATTTCGTTTCATTATTTTATCAAAGTATTCTGGCAATATTTATGCCGAATTTAAATATTTATACAAAACTTTATATTTTATTCTCTGACTCATTGTTGTTATTTTTGTTCATCTTTTGCATTTCAATATAATGCGCAAGGCTTTTTATGCACAATTTATAGTTTGTTTAGCATTTTTCCTTTGCTTACATCAGGAAATATGCGAAAAATCAAAGTATTTTTGTTTATAGAGTTTTTAATTGTTACAAGTAGACACTTTTTTTCAATTTTTCTTCATAACACATAAGCATTTTTCGTAAATTTTAATTTAATCTATAATTTAAACTAAAAAGGCAGAAATATACAAAAAATAAAAAATTAATTTGAGTACAGTTACCGAGGATTACTAATTTATAATATACTTAATTTTAAATTTTATATATCTATCCCTTACAAAATCATGTTTCCTAAAAATTTATAGGCTATGTTTTCCATAAAATCTCAAATTCAGTATTTTACAAAAAAGTAATACTCGGTAACTGGATTCAAAACATTTTTTAATTTTTTTTTGCTTTTATACCCCTTATATAATATTATTTATATTAATATACACTATTTGTATGGCGACTTTATACGGGAAGTAAGACGTCCTGATCTCTGGATGCTCAGGCTTATGTTTGAATTACAGAAAAGATTGTTCATTTCTGTAAAGTGCTTCTAACGATCCTAATTCCTATTATTATGATACTTAAGAGCATATTTACTAAAGTACAGTGGCCTGTAAGCCATTAGAAAGAGTACACCAAGAGTTTCTTAGCGGGATATAATTAGAAACGATTCTGTTCCGTAAGTCCAACGTAAAAGATATTATAGTCCGCCATGAAGTCCGTCATGTACCTCCATGCTAAAAAAAAATAACCCAAAAAAAACAAGTTTTTATTACACTCCCTTTCTCATTTTCTAGTGGAAACTAGTTTGGCGCTTAACCTACGCGTTGGGCTTCGGTCGGGCGACGCTACGAAAGGGAGTAATAAAAAATTTCCAAAAATAAAAAATTATACTATAATCAGGTTTCGTGTCTACCATTAAAAATTTATAAAAATCCAAAATTATACTATAATTATTAATTTTTTTTAACGAAAATTTGAAAGATCTTCTTGATCGTTGCCACAAGTCTGCTTGCAAAGTTTCAGTTCGATTGGATCAAGGGAAAAGGGTTAAAAATTGATCCAAAGTTTTTGCGTCAAGCAAGCAAGCAGACGCCACGAGTTAAAAGAAAGGATGTAAAAAGGAACTCGCATAGAGCTCCGTACAAGCAGCTAAAATCTCAGTCACTGCTAGCTTGCTGAACTAAAGTCGTGAAAATGATAAAATTAAAATGCGTAAAATTAATAAAATTAAGAGAGATTTTAATTAATCTCTACCGTATCAGGGTGTCTCAAGACTTTGGTCTGGAAAAAATAAAAAAAAGAGCATATTGAAAATAAGGTCAAAATATACAAGACATGCGTGCGACCTATTATGTTATATGCTGTAGAGACGCGGGCTGACACTGTCCGCACCAAAGGACTCCTCAGAACAACTGAAATGAAGGTGCTGAGATCCATTACTGGAAAAACTCTACGTGACCATGTCCGAAATGAATACACGAGAAAAACGTGCAAAATAGAGGGCATAGCACGATGAAGTAGATTCAGAAGGAGATTCTGGTGGGATCACGTAACCAGAAGGGAAGAAGAATGTTTTAATTCAAGGGTGCGATAAAACGAGTAGAATAAGAAAAAAAAATTTCAACATTGTAGATTGACATTTAAAAATATATTTATTGTTTTTTTTTGTATTTGTATTTTTTTAAATATATCTACTTATTTTATTTGATTAATTACACCAACATGTTTCAGAAAAACCTTTCCATCGTATTTTACAATTCTAAATTTTTTTTCCAATAATTGCGAGTAATCAAGAACTTCAGTAAAAATATTTATTAATAATTTTTCAAATAATTTAGAAAAACAAGAAACAAAAGACATTTCATTCTGATATTTTGACAGTTATACAACCCCCTGACGATGGAAAGGTTTTTCTGAAACATGTTGGTGTAATTAATCAAATAAAAGAAGTAGGTGTATACAAATAATACAATCAATATTTTATAAGAATAAGAAATGTTGCTACGTTAATATATCTAATACAAATTCGGAATAATCCAAGAATATGGACCCGTTGTTCATAAGTATTTTACTATATTATAATTTAATGTCCTGTTAATTAGATCTAACTTAAATAATCGTAATCTAAATTAAACAAACCAAATCTAATAACCAAACCTAACAAAACCTAGTAACCTAACTAAACCAAACCTTATAACCCAACCTAGCCTCATATATTGCCTATGAAATGTCAAAATATGCAGTGCCTTTTTCGAAACTTTAAAGTGTACTATCTTATTTAATACTTACTTTTTAAACGTAAATTATCTTTCATTTTGTTATTAGCACATTCAATAATATAGTGAAATAATAATTTTCGTTGTATATGCAATGGGACCATTATCTTGGATTAAGCCACATATTCAATTAACTTTTAAAAATTAATAAAAAAAAAACAAATAAAAATAAGGCACATGCTCGTTTAACTCAGAGGAGATCACCCCTGTAAGTTATGGAAGGCCGTATCGGTAGTTACCCGACAAAAATGCGGGGTGTATAAATTAATAAACATGGGGTAGTATATGAAAAGCCAGGCGAGTATCTGGCCGGGGGTTGATCCTGTTAAGCCTCTTACCTGTGAGATAATAAAAAGCAAATGGGCCACCAGAAAACACAGTTAAGATAATAGTATAAGTGTAACGAACCGTTATGAGTAAGGGGGCGGCTTAGCAGCCGTTACAGCCGGCGTTACAAGCGGAAGGTTCCGTGTTGAGGCTGACCATTTTCGACAGCGATGTTTTTTTACAAATCGAAAAATGTCAAGTATTTTATTACGTTTAATTAATGTGAAATATTCATTTTTTGAAACAACGATTCCGTAAATTGCATATATATCCCCGTAAAAACATATCTAAAATGCTTTCATTACCTCCTTTCTTTTCTGTCTGCTTGCTTGACGAAAAAAATTTGGATCAATTTTTAACCCTTTTCCCGTGATCCAATCGAGCTGAAACTTTGCAAGCAGACTCGTGGCAATGATCACAAAGATATACCAAATTTTCGTTAAAGAAAAATATAAATTATAGTATAATTTTGGATTTTTCTAATTTTTTTGGTTCGTACAACTCAGTAAGTTGTATAAATTTTTAATGTTTCATACAACTCAGTAAGTTGTATAGAGATTCCGACGCATCTGGTAGATACGGAACCTGATTATAGTATAATTTTGGATTTTTGGAAAAAAAATTGTACTTGTATTCATCAATATATTACCGTGACGCATTACTGAATTTCATTTAAATATTAATTTAATGTTTTTGTTACATATAAAGAGAGATAAAATTCTATTTCTTAAGTGAGCTTTTAACGTGGTGAGTTATTTCTTGATAAATCTAATTTGAATACGAATATTATAATAAATATATTAAATTCCTTATTTTTTACTGGTTTTTCCAATCAACTGATCAAAAACTCAATATAAATAAAAGCCAAGCCTTCAAACTAACTTTGTCTTTAAAGACAAATTGGAGAAAAAAAACACGCAAAACTTTGATGCAAAATATACATTTCCTGGGGAAAACTGTATACGTGTGTTTATTTTAGTTTATTTATTAACACTACATGGCATGAAGCCTTATCGTTGTAGTGAAATACAGAAAAAAGACTTGAATCAATCACGGATGTTTTGTAACCTCACCGGCAATCGAAATCAGAAAGCCCGGCATAATAAGCCAATGTCATGCACGTTACACAACTATTTTCGTGTAAGTAATATTTTTAATCTGAAGGAATATTTTGCAAATATAGAAAATAAACAACTTCATTTCTACCCTCAGAAGTTACAAAATTTTAATTTGTTACGTGACTTGTAGGGTTTATAATTATTATGTTATTTGCGCTTATTAACATACTTTTTATATTAAATTAAATTATGGTGGCTTTCGTAGCCCAGTGGGCATGACACTGAGATCTTACATCCAGGGTTTTTGGTTCGATTCCCAGTAAGTTTACAATTAATCTTGTACAAATTGATTTTTTCGTTTGATTGTAGTTATATATATAATATATATATATATATATATATATATATATATATATTATATATAATTTAATTAAACATACATGTTTCGGTACAACCTTTTCATTTTTTTCCATTTTATAAATGTAAAAATATCAAAATAAATAATTTTGTATAGTAATGTTATAATAATAAATGAAATATTAATGTCTGAATAATCATGGTTTACTGAATTTTTCAAAGCATTTATTAGAAAATGATCACGGTTTTAATAAAAATTTAGGACTTTTTTACTCATAAACAATTTTGGTCTGAAATTGAATAATTTAGTATCATTTGAAATTCGTAAAGCATGTAATAGTAAACGAAATATTATTAATAATCAATTAAATTTAACTACTAGCCCAATTGTAAAAAAAATCAATAATTGTGTGTAATCAAGAACTTCAGCAATGATATTAAAAATATTTTTTCTAATAATTTAGAAAAACAAAAGACATTATTCATTTTGATATTTTATATGACACTTATAAAACACCCTGATGATGGAAAAGTTTTTCCGAAACTTGTAGGTATAATTCATTAATAAAATATAAGTAGATATGTTCAAATAATAAAATCAATTTATAAAAATGTTATTCTACAAAGTTGCACAATCAACTGAAACAATAAATAATCTTCTGATTTACTCAAGTCTGGATTTTTATGTGATGTGTTTAGCTTGAGTTATTGTCTCTTTGCCTGTTAAAGCGAAATAAAAAATAATTAATTAATTACAAAAATGTACAATTTTTTTTAAATTCCTCAATACCGCGTAAATAATAATAAATAAATAATAAATATGTTGAATAATTATTTAGATATTAAATATTTTTTTTAGATAAATAAGTTTTTATTAGAAAAAATCTGATATACATACATTTACATAAGTCACGACCCACCATCTAGATTTAATCTTCGAGTCTTTTGAATACTAATCATTACAATTTATTATGTTTTTATTTATTTTAAAATAATTTGTATTACTAGTAATTTGTATTAAAGATTTAAACAAAGGAATGCTTAGTGAAATTGAACTTGAAAGCGAACCTTTGATCATGGAAATACAATATTGTAATTTCTGTTTTTATATACATTATGAAAAAAACAAAATGAGCACGAAAATTGTATATTTGCAACTGTGATGAAAACAGTACCTCTAACCTTTCGTATTTCATTAACCACTCGCCCACAAGAGTTATTGTTAATATATACAAAAATGTAAAAACAACCAAAACTTTAATTCAAGTGTAAAATTATTTTACAGGTTTCATTCGTGGAATCACCCACTTCATTCCGTTGAAGCTTAAACAGAACTCTAAGAATCGTAAATTAAATATACAATGTTTTGTTGGTCGTTTTTTTTCACCCACCCTTAAAAAGAAGAGAAGGGACAAAATGTTCCCTCGTGGAAAAATGAAGCGGAAATCTAGATAGGCGTTTTTGAGACAGCCAAGAAATTAAGTACGAGCTCTGAAGAATTTTTATTTTTGTTGTAACTTACAATCAAACTGTCTGATTATAATTTCTAAAAAAAAATAATCGAGAATAAACTATGTACTCAGAGATTATGGCTTTTTAACACAATTTGTTGTTTCCAAAATATTTAATTCCTAAGGAAATTTATAAAACATCAACCCTTTACAAAGATGTTGGTATATAATGAAAATGTCTTCGAAATTGGAACTGTTATTATGTAATTGTAATTATGTAATTGTTTATTTATTGAATAAAATCTTGTTTTTTATTATAAATAAAATCAATCTTTTTAATGTACTCTAAAATGTTTTTTTTAATTGGCAACAGAAATCATCCACTTAACATTTTGAGAGTAATTAATATATAGATTATTTTTTAATGGATAATGAAGAATATTTACAGATATTAAATAGAACTTGGAAGCGTCGCATAAATATTTTTACTATTTTAAAACTAACCTAAACGCCTGTGCTATGAAAAAAAGACTAACTTATTTTCCTGGAATTGATCTCGAACCACCGACCACTGGATTAAGAACTATAACCACTACACAAACAATCTTTTTGCAGTTAACTAAATAAATTATTTAAATTGTCTTATAGGCACTGGCGTGCAGTGGGAACATTGCAGCATAACTTTTACGTAACCATATATTTTGAAAAAAATTATCTCGTAATATTCCTATCGATTACTATCATTGTATTCATATTTTAATTATATTATCACAATTATTTTCTGTCAGATAAATATTTAATTTCTTTTTTTTTTCAAAAATATAAGTTTACGAATAAGTCATTCTTTGATGTTCTCACAGCACGCATATGCTTATAAGGGTTACATATTTAATTAAAAAAACGTTATTCTACTTATACTAGATTTACATTTTTAGTAATATCTTTCGGCAAAGCACACAAAGAATTCAGTAAAAAACAAACAAAAAAGTTTATGAAAATCATAGTTAAATAATTTATCATATTTCACAAGTTTGTAGAATGCTATCGAGAAAAATATTTAATAAGGACCAGAGAGGTTTATAGTCGCTCCTCTCCCAGGACTTTCTTAAGAGCCTCGTTTTACTGAAGCCAACAATTTCTGCCGAGTTATAACTTCATTATTCCACTTCTTTTCCAAGATGAAATTCTTATGCAAAACCTGTTCGGCCCAAACATTATACCGTGAAGGTTGTGTTTACAATCATTGTATATATATGAGATTTAATTTTTTTACTCATTCCATTTATATACTCAGGCATGAGTTCTAAGAAAAACTATATAATATAAAATAAAGTAAATAAGATTAATGAAAAAAATTTTTTTTCCAGTCAATTTATTTTTTACCAAAATCTCTCGCGATTTTCAATTTCCAATAATAACAAAAACCAAGTCCTTCACAACCGTACAATACTGCTCTTTGAGCTTTTTCGATGTATCAAGAAAATTAAATTGATGTGTTCGGAGGATGATGTGACAAACATTAAAAATACTTCGGTGGATCATATCTGAAGGTACATTATGTCGCAAAAATTGACATAAATGAGTCTTTCCTATGTGATTTCGATGTCCATCAAACAAAAAAAATTGTAATTGATATAAATTAACTTTGTAAAAACCACTTATGTATTGAAAAAATTCAACATGCTTCGAAGCCAATGGCTTAATCTTAATCTTCGTCAGGATAACTGTTATCCTGACGAAGAAGGCATTGGCTTCGAAACATGTTGAATTTTTTCAATAAATAAGTGGTTTTTACAAAGTTAATTTATATAAATTATAATTATGTTACCACAAAATAAATATTCTACATTTGAAGAAGAAAAAAGAATTGATTTTAGAAGATATCTTCAGAGGCATTAAACTGAATACAAAGCTTTGAAATCCTTCAATCAACAAAGAATATGGTTCATAGGCAAGTTAGTTACAAAGTGTTGAGTTTAAAGCCAGGCTGTACATTTTAACAACTTTTCTGCCATTTGAAAATGCAAAATAATTAATTTACGCTTATCCAAACTTTAAAATATTTAGTCGCTCTAATAATTTTATGCTCCCAAAACATCAACGACTTCGTATTTGTTTCTGTGATGTATTTAGGGATGGAAGGTATCGTCTGGGATTTTTCCATGAGATTTTGCCATATTTTCTGACTGATAGTGACGAGCAAGTGTAAAGAAATTGAAGAACAAAATGAAAATGATGAGACGGGTTTGTGGAATTATGACATTTATTAGCTCTTAACCTGGAACAAATTACGATGGTATGGAGGAGATATTATACAAATAGATGAAGAACGCGATACATATGAATATGATAAGTAAAACCATGAATTTCATGACTGATAGAAGAATACAAAATAATTTTTAATTAGTCGCGATCTAAAGAATTTAATTTTTTAATCAATACTAATATTATAAAGAGAAAAGATTTGATTGTGTGTTTAAATTGAATAGGCTCCGAAACTACTGGACCGATTTGAAAAATTCTTTCACATTCAGAATCCTATATTATCCCTGATGAACATAGGCTATAGAATATTTTCGAAAATGTTAGGGATCCGTATGAAAACTTCGATAATGTAACCCAACGTATGAAAAAATTACGAAAAAAAAATGTTATATTGCGTACGCTGCGAAAATTATTGCCAATAGAGCAAAGTAATGTACTACAGTTTTATAGAGGACATTAATATCCATAAAAAAAGTCTGCAATACCATATATCTAAGTATTGCAGTTATGTTACAATAACTTATGTTAACATTAGATGGAAACATTGTTTTTTTAGAGAACAGCGGACCCTTTGTTTTTCCTCACAAATTTATTTTTTACTTAATCCTTAACCCGTGCAACGCCGGGTACGACCAGCTAGTCAAGGATAAAGTGTAAAACAAAAAAAAGTGGAGCATAGTAAGGAAAATTATTAAATATTGGAAAAATTTTGGCAACTTAACAAATTTACTGCCATTTGAAGATGAAAAATAATTGATTTACGCTTATCAACCATTAAAATATTTACTCTATGGGGGACACTGGATTCTAAGGTTTTATTAACAAAATATATAAACTATCTGCTGAATGGTTGTAACGTTTTTACATTTACTAATTAATTCTCAACTGATTCTCCGAAGTTCAAGTCATTTCGTTAAAATATAACAAGAAGAATTAGCCACCTACGTAGTGCTACCGAACAAATATAGTCGCAAGCAAAAATTTACTCCCCATTGTAGATTCCAATCCCGAGCTTAAATAAATTCCTTATATTTTACTACATTTTGTCGGGGAATATTTATATGAATATAATATTGAAACACAATTTTGTCATCTGCCTTTGAAACATACTTTAAATTGTAATTACTTTTCTATCAAACCTTTAAAATTTATTAATATTGTTCGTCCTACGAACAATGAGCGAGGATTAAAAAAAGTATTTCGAGCAACAAAAGGTCGTGACATTATTAATTTCATGTAAATAACTATCGTAAGGCCATGGTTATATAATTTTAGACAAAGTCGCAGTCTTTGTGTGCATTTGTTTTTTGTACAAAAAGATTGAGCTAAATTAAAGTATACGTTCATATGTAATAATATTGTCACGAGATGTGGCTGTGGGAGGCAATTGAAAACAATAAAACAATTTTTTACTTATCCCAATTATAATAATTTCATTGTCTGTCTGTCCGTCCGTCCATCTGTTTGTCTGGCTGTTCCTGTACCGTCGTGTAACGTTCGCAACTTCTTTATAATATTTTTTTTATAAAAAAAATATTTTTCAACAAATTTTTTTTTTTGAAAAATTTCTTTTTTTGGGATTATTTTAGCATTTTTTTAATAATAAAATAAATAAATACTTACATATACTAAATTCTTTAGTATATGTAAAAGTGCCATCATTTTTAACGGGTTACAGCTATTAATTAATAATTACGCAAAAAGTCACTGGACACGAGTTAAATCGAAGTACCGTTCTTAATTTTTTTTATTATTTTGCGTTGTTTCTTAATTCGCACTAATTAACACTATTTCTTTTGATTTGATTACTTTCTGGTTAACTCCGTTCAATGTTCGCACGTAGAGATACTTCTTGCCCCTGCAGGTTTTATCGCTGAAATCAATGAGCTCACTCAGTTGCTAATATCGAGTGAGTTCACCGATACGAATGACTGACCCCACGTCGCGTGACGCCCTTGTGTTTAGAGATAACAGCGCCCCTTAGATTGTCCAAGTCTCTTGTACTACTTTCCAGAGTTTACCAGAGACTCGCTTTAGACATTTTTAGTTTCCAAAGTATAGTTGTCAGTATAAAATCTTTTGACTATATATATGTTGGGTACATTTTGATAAAAATAAAAAAAAGCTTGATTTTTAAATAAATTAGTTTATAATTTAAAAATTAATTAATGCAATATAACGTAATTTGAAAGCATGACAAATCCCGTAGTTTTTATTAGATTTCTAAACAAACTTTCGTAAAAAATTGACCTGTCTAAATGCGTCAAACAGGCTGATCCGCTATCTGCGATTGAAATGGTAGCAATTCAACAACTTTACTTTACCTTAACTAATGTTGGATTGCGACGTAAATGAAAATCCCACACAGACGAAATCCATTTGATTTTGCCAGGCGATGTTTGAAAAAAATGTAA